>JAGDQP010011000.1:0-13898 GCA_022664845.1 Lepisma saccharinum
CTTATAGGCCTTACTGTACATTTCTGCAATACAATTTCTTTTTTGGTGAAAAATAATAGTGCTTTCTTCTTCTTGCACGTGTGTGTTTTTTTTTTTAGAAAGAAATTTGGCAATGATGGAAGAAAAAGCATGGCAGGGCGCGTGGAAAAGTAGTGGAGTGGTTGTGGTTAAAGAGGGAGAGAAGGATCCGTGCTGTTCTGGTCGTGGAATGGGGTAAGGTCGCTAAGGTATTTCCGCAACTATATACAGGGTGTCCATAAAGTCCGTTGCCACCCCGTGTATCTTCGAAACAACTGCGAATATGAGCAAACGCAAAAACACGTATTTCATTATTTTGAGGGGCTTGGATTTTGAGCTATAAAAGTTCCACCCCAGACCCCCCGAAATTGGGGTACGGTGTATCAACTCGAAAATTTCAAATGGCAAAGGGGGTCGAGTAATATATCGTTTGAAAGATCTCGACAAAAGAAATATTTTGCCGAAAGTTTCAAGTCGCTATCTTGACCCCATCCAAAATGGTGGCTGTCACATTTCGTGTCCATAAAGTCCGTTGCCACCCCGTGTATCTTCAAAACGACTGGTAATATAAAAAACGCAAGAACACGTCCTTCATTATTTTAAGGGGTTAACATTTTGAGCTATAAAGTTCCACTCCGTGTCCCCTAGGGGGGAGTAAACGGACTTCAGTGTGTACGTGAAAATGCCAAATGACAAAAGTGGTCGAGTGATAACGGGTTGTCAACGGGTTTGACACAAGTAATAATTTGGGGAACCTTAGAATTTTAAATTGTTCCATATTCCAAATGGCAGTAAGATGAAAGTTATAAAACGAAACTTCTATTCTTCACTCAGACATCAAGAGGTCTAGAAGTTACTGTATCTAACTGTTGTTGTTATGATTCTTTTCGAAGTTCTAGCGTACCCACAAGTATGCTGCTATATTAGTCCATAGTTTTGTATTGCTAGGAACATTTCGAAACATCTTATTTTTTTAAATTTTCTTTATGAGAGTTTGCTGATGAATGTAAATTGTGAATGTTGTGAAGAAGTTCCAAATTGCTGATAATGTGTTTTCCAGCTTATTCCTACGTACATATGCCTTAACCACTAAATGGTGTCTTTCCAGTTACACATTGCTGATGAAAGTTTCGGAGATACACGCGTTGAAGTTACTTATTTATAGGCTCAACATGTAGAAACTATTTAGTGGTTAAGGCATATGTACGTAGGAACATGCTGGAAAACTTATTGTCAGCAATTTGGAACCTCTTCACAACACTGACACTTTACATCTATCAGCAAACACTCATAAAGAAAATTAAAGAAAAAGAAAATGTTTCGAAATGTTCCTAGCATTACAAAACTATTTGACTAACATAGCAGCTTACTTTTGGGTATGTTAGAACTTCAAAAAGAATCATGACGACAACAGTTAAATACAGATTTTGCTGTGAAGAGTAACTTCTAGACCTCTTGCTGTCTGAGTGAGGAATAGAAGTTTCATTTTAGAACTTTCATCTTACTGCCATTTGGAATATCAAACAATTTGAAATTTTCAGGATTTCCCAAATTATTTCTTGTATCAAACCCGTTGACACTAGGTATCACTTGTCCTTTGACAATTTTACGTAGACCCTGACCTACGTTTACTCGCCCTAGGGGACACGAAGTGGACCTTCATAGCTAAAAATGTTCGCCAATTCAAATAATGAAGGACGTGTTTTTGCCTTTGCTCATATTCGCAGTCGTTTCGAAGATATACGGGGTGGCAACGGACTTTATGGACACGAAATGTGACCGCCGTCATTTTGGATGGGGTCAAGATAGCGACTTGAAACTTTCGACGAAATATTTCTTTTGTCGAGACCTTTCAAACGATATATTACTCGACCCCCTTTGCCATTTGAAATTTTCGAGTTGACACACCGTACCCCAATTACGGGGGGTCTGGGGTGGAACTTTTATAGCTCAAAATTCAAGCCCCTCAAAATAATGAAATATGTGTTTTTGCGTTTGCTCATATTTGCAGTCGTTTCGAAGATACACGGGGTGGCAACGGACTTTATGGACACCCTGTATATATATATATAAAACTGAACTATTGTGACAAAAGAGTAGAAAACTATATTCATTATTTATTTTAATTTGTCCATACCAAGGTGTACGTACCCCCCTTTGACTTTCTAGAGAGATGAAACCTAACACCCATAAATCTTAAACTAGTACTTCTGCGTTTGACATAAAATGAAACTGTTCCCAGCAATATCTTGAAACATAATTAAGTCAAATCTCTAACCTACTGAACAAATATAAAACTTTTTTAAATACAAACAAATCACTTATCTTCTTATTTCTGTTTATCATCTTCATCTAGAGTCATATGTTATGAGATCTCTCAGTCTGAGGTAGTATGGAAGACCTTTTCCTGTACCCTCTAATTCTGACTCGTCACAATATAGTAATTGCTTGTCAATTCATTCTGTAGTTTGTCTTTTTCTTCCGTTTCCTTTTTTCTTCTTACTTTTATTCTGCACGTACTTTGTGATTTTTACTTTCTTCTGTCCCTGCGGTAATTGTAGCGTCCTTTATTATGTTTTCAACCTGTGCAGCGCCTTTCATTTTACCATATTTGTTACTACAGCCTATTTTGTCAGTAATTGTCTAGTTTTTCTTTTTTCTTTCTTTTTTAAAATTGAAGGCGATTTAAGTTTCTACGTTCATCATAAAAGTATATGCTCCGATGTGGGTTTACATTAAACCTTAATTCAACCATCAAGGATGCTCGCGTGAACTTAAGTCGTAAAACTGAAGCAGCAATTCAGCAATCGATACAGCAATTCAGCGCAAAGTCGAATTGCCCATCTTCAAAACTAAGTCGGAAAACAACCTGACGATTGAAGAACATAGTGCCAAAAGGTAGGTTGGGGTGCTCGTGGGCTGAACTCGATATGCAGCCACATCCTCGTGTTGAGTTCTAAGTGGTTCTCGGAATTTGTACAAATGTTCGAGACCTATTGCACCACCAACTACTGTTACTTAATAATGAAATCAAACTAAATCAAATTTCCTTACAGAGAGATGTAAAAAAAGAAAATACGCAAAAGAAGTGAGTAATGAATGGTTAATATTTAGTTAAATGTAGTTTGATCATAATTTGACTGTTTTATTGATTCTTCTTAGTACTTACAAGGCAACAACAGGCAGTGATGAAGTACAGATAATAAATGAGGGTAGGCAGCAGTGTGGCTTAGTTTTCTTCTTAATAAATCAAACATAGCAGTGGCACTCTTGGTGTCTACGTGCTCCTGGAATAGCAAATTAAATCATACATTCGATAAATACATGTCCGAGAAAATAGATTATCATATAACATTAACTCTATTTTTATAAGCTCTTTCTTACAATAATTATGGGATTGTGAACAAGGTAACAACCTTCAAAATTTTATATTTTATATGATGGATACAGTTCTCTCTCATTAGGTATATATGTAGACAATATGTACATTCTTGGACATCTTAATTGCAAACGTTCCAGAGACAGTCCGAAAATCTATATGCAGTGTGGCAACAGCGCAGTCACCAACTACAGGAAAGTGAGAAATAGCTACATATTTTGTATTGTACGAAGAGTATGGGGCGGTAAAAGTTAAACACTGAACAAAAGAAGCCGTAGTATAAGATATTTCTATCACTAAAACTTACTTTCTCAAATCGAAGCAGGAAAACTGGGAGTCACTCTTCTACCGCAAGATTTGCAGTAGGAAGTTCAATTATGTTACCTCGACTGTTGTGTACTAATAGCCGAGGAGGCCGTTAGAGAAAACGGATAGTAAACAGAGTTCGAACCCTGCCTGGAGGCCTGTTGCACTTTTATAATTAAAGGAAATAGTGTCAACTCTTAGATATAATTTACATTTTATGGGTAATTATTAAACAATGACCGTTCCGTTGTTATAGTGGTTAGTGTTATTGACACGGACTGAGCGGTCCCGGGCTCGATTTCCGGCGCTGCAAAGGAATTTTTCCAAGGCGTATGGGTCAGGAACGGTGCCTACCCAGCATCATGATACAATTGGGGAGCTGCTATAAATAAAAGATAGTGGCGATCACAGTAAGAGCTTAGGTTCTCCTCTCCCAACCCGTCTGGTCAGCGTGGGAGCAGTAGACTAATCTCTTCCCTCCGGGGAGAGGTCTCATCCAGTAGTGGATCGAATATGGCCATGATTTATTATTTATTTCTTATTAGCCGACAATTTACATGAATTCTTCTTTAATGAAAAACAAAAATATCGATAAATGTAAACAGGAATAAAAAATAGTATTGATTTAGGGAAAAGAAAACCACTACTATGTGTTCACACGGCGAGCGTCTTTCGGAAAAGTATGTGGTTTACAACAGTGTTTTTCAACTTTTTTATGCTCACGGACCGATAAAATGCCATTAAGTTAGAGGTTTATTTGACGTTGAAAGAATGCCTGCACATTTTCAGATCCTAGTTATTTTGGACAGAAAATGTAGACTTTAATATTAATTTTGGGCTGTCGAAATCTACAAAATAAAGTGTTAAATATTTGAAAATATTAATTGGCCGGGAAGCGGTACAGCAGTTTCGTGGACCGGCTGTTGAAAACCCCTGGTTTACAATACACTTTAGAATAGTTTCACTGGAAACTTCCAGATTATTTTCGAAATATTAGCAAGGGACAACGAAATCATTTCTGTGAAATGTGTGTAATGAAGAAGGGGATCGTTGTTTTCGTCCGCAAAGGGCATGGATGCATTGTCCAGAGAACTGAGATGGACGAACAACGATTTGAGAATAATAATTTCTGCAGACTTAATTAATGAACCATCTTGGCTTTCTCCTGGTAAAACTGAGATAAAGCGGTGGAAAATTTTCAATCACGGCTTTTGAAGTCCGGCCTCCAAAATGACGATCTCACATTCTACCGACTGATAAATTTGTAAAAGTACGCAGTATTGAATTGATGCTCTGGTAATCTTCAATTTAAGAAAGGAAAGAATCGTCTCAATGAATCTTCTTGTTAACCTAGAATAAGAGGTCAATAAGTAAACACATTTTAAAAAGTTGATATGACATCTTCCTATTTATAATACTTAAGGCTATAAGCTGTCACTGATTAAAATTTTTCTATGTATTCATTCAGGCTAAGGAGACAACAACTGATACAATAACATGAGCATTAATCGCTACTTATTGCTATTATTTCACGTCGTCCACACCCCAGACATTTACTTTATCAGAGAAATCAGTTACTGCAGAGAAAGACGAAGTGCATAACAAAAAGAAGATCTGAAATGTAAATTTGCAAACTAGACGGACAATGAATCTTGGCTCTGTTTCAGAGCCCAGTGTTGCTAGGGAGTCAAGTAAGAATCTCAACTTAGAAAGTCTTTTTGAGGTTGTCTCATTCACGCGAAGGCGCAATACTGCTTGAACCATAATAAAACACTGGCAAGCAGCAGCTCCGGAATTGTTAACTTGTTGTAGTAGCTAAGTATTGAAGAGCTGATCGGGTGAACCGGGTTCAAATCCCGGAGAGGGAATAATATATATATATATATATATTATTAAAACATAACTTAAATATCTAAAATGCATTTTGATTTTTTACAAAAAGTTAAAGACCATTGGTTAGGTTAGTTTAGAAAAGTTAGATTAGGTGTTTTTTTTATTATCCGCGCCATTAAACCCTGTTCAGGTTTCAAAAATAAGACTTCCTATGTAAAGAGGCTAGTCTTATTATATGCCAATTACTGGTTCCCAAAATATTTCACAACAGAAAAGAAAGGCTGCACATCCATGTTGAAATTTGAATAACGAAAACTTAAATATTGGACTGACGGAGATTCGAATCCTGTTCTTTTGTTCCCAATTGGTTGGTAAGCTACTAGCGTCGGGCTATCGAACTAGCGTCTCAACAAAGTAAGTCCTATTTTCGAAATCCTGAAAGAATAAGATTAAATCGTGTGTTCTAAAAAAGAAAGCACCGAACCTGACTCTTCTAACATAACCTTTGGTAACTAATTTTATTAAATTACCTCATTCGCACCCCCCCCCCCCCCACAACACACACATATATAAGGTAAATTTTAGAGAAATGAAGGAGAAAAAAGGATTACTTACAGCTTACTAACGCACTAGATCACACATATTCACATGTACACAAAAAAAGTAACTATATTTCGTGTATTCACACTTTTTCGGGGAAAACAAGTTGTGCTCTTAACATTCGAATTAATAACCATCGTCACTTCTGTACTATCAACAAACCGGATGCCCCAGTTTCCTTGCACACCGAGTCTCACAATAATAATTTTGATCTATCTTTCTTGGTTGCCATAAACCACATTTTACCCCCTACGACCAGCACTTCAACACGCCGTCTGTGGGAGTATACCTTTATTCACGGTTTGAGCGCGAAAATAAAACCTGGCCTTAACCTTCAATAACTCTAAGCTCCCCTTTTCTTCTGCATTTTCAACACATTTCGACCCATGATCCCACCTTGTACTTACACGCTATACAATTATTATTATTTCAAGTTCCGGATATCTACAGCAGTCAGTTGTTCCCCAGTTTTGATGTTTTGTCGGCTACGTGTCGCCACTGTCTCTTCAAACTTGTACTTTGTGAACACGTGAACTTCGCTGTCTTCCTCTCTACTTGAAAAAGTGTGAATACACGAAATATAGTGATTTTTTTTGTGTGTTCATGTGAATATGTGTGATGACTCTTTACACACAAAATCAACCACTGTTATGCATGATTTGAGTGATCATTTTTTCACATATACTACACTGCAAGCAACACCAAATAAAGGACCACGAGTTCTCGTAAGAAAGAGCAGATTTAAGCATCATAGTGAGGAAAAATGTGTAGAAGACTGTTCGTATCTTCCTTGCTACAAGCCAAATAACATACCAGACATTAATAAAAAGGTTACCTTTCTCACAAGCTTGATTTGTGATGGTCTTCGCTCCAATGAAAACTTTTCGAGTACGTCCAAGCAGAAGACCTTGGATCAACAACTACTTACTCAAACTTATTTCCTTTAAAAACAGAATATTTAAACAGGTCAAAACTACGAGTGCATGCTCATGGGATCAATATAAAATTATTAGAAACTGGGTGAAAAAAGAAATAAAGCAAGCAAAAATGGAGTATTTTTAACTAAATTTATTCTGGTCAGTATACTACCTACAACCAACATCGGCTCTTTGACTTTCTCACGGGGCGCGAGAAAAAGAGTACTGATATCCCGTCAATAGAAGTAAATAATGAAATAATAAGAGATAAGGAGGAAATTGTGAATTTCATTAATTCTTACTTTGCTAATATAGGGACCAATATATGTAATGAATTAAATGGAAATCGGACGCGCAACAATAACACTACGTTCAATGACTCGACAGTTATGTATAATGACTCCCCCCGGACACCGCGATTTCAATTTAAACCTGTCTCTACTAACACTATTTTTGAAGTACTCACAGGACTTGATGTTAAAAAAAGGCTGTGGAATTGAAGGTCTTAATAATCGTGTATTATGACTTCTTGCACCGTGGATATCAGAACCAATAACGGACATAATAAATTATTCTCTTCAGAATGGCATAGTTCCTGACGCTTGGAAACATGCGGTGGTCACTTCCATATTCAAAGGAGGATCTCACACTAGTATTAACAACTATAGGCCTATTTCTATAACACCAGCTCTTAGTAGTAGAGTGCTTGAGAATGTGATTGATAGTCAGAAGAATATATAGAATGCAACTATCTCGTAACTGAGTAACAGTATGGTTTTCGAAGAAATCGCTCCACCGAACTACTGCTACTAGAATTAATCACATAGTGGCGAAACATACTAGACATTAAAAGAAAAAACTACATTGGTTTAATTTCCTTAGATATCAGCAAAGCATTTGATACCGTGCAATCTCATTCATTGTTGAACAAATTATATGGCTAGTTCAATTTATATATATAAAAAAGCCTGTAAATGGTTTCAAAGTTACCTACATAATAGAGTAATAAGTACCAAACTTGGTAATGCTATTTCCAAATGTGCCGATATTCAAATTGGGGTACTACAGGGATCAATCCTTGGAACCAAACTGTTCAACTTATTCATTAATGATCTTGCACTATCTGTGAAAAATATGGAGGTTTACTTGTATGCTGATGATTGTCTCTTATTTTGCTACTCTAATTCTTTAGATCAATGAACTCATACTATTGAAACTAACATTCCGGGCGTGCTTAACTAGTACAACACAAATAATCTAAAAGTCAACACAGCAAAAACACAAGCATTAATCTTACCAACGGACAACTGCACACGTTCCGCAATTGACAGAGAACTTCAGATAGGAAACAATAAGATATCTTCAAGTGTTACACTGAAATATCTAGGCATACCTCTTGATTCCAAACTATCGCTTACGCAACATGTTAAAAGGATATGCTTCAATGCTGTGTCGAAAATAAAGATTCTTCAGCACATAAGCAATTATCTACCTATCACTCACAGAGTAAAGTACTACACGTCGTATATTAGACCTATTCTTGAGCACTATGGTGTGGTTCTGTACGGAATCAACCAAACCAACATAAAAAATATTGAAAGGATGCAGAAATGGGCTATTCGGATAATGCGGAAAGCCCCGCTCTCACTCTCGACCTCCAAATGTAACGAATCAGTGTTGCTGCCGACCCTTGAATCCAGAAGGTAAGGTTTTCTTGGTAAAAGTGCACAAAGCTATTTATTCGGCACACCACCGAACACTAAGTGAATTCATACCTATTTCCGACAATAAGTTTTATAGTAATTTGCGTTCTAACAACTCTAACAATGTTCACATTCCGAGGTGTAATAAGACAAATTATGGCATGGAATCATTTTCTTATTTGACGAGCAAAGTTTGGAACCAACTTCCAGCTGAATTGAAAAAAAGAGGGAAATCTAAATATTTTCAAAAGGAAAATCAGGGACGTAATATATGACTACTGAATAGTGCGCACGTTAGGCCATCATTCACTCACATACTCACTCATTGCATATAATCAGATCTTTCTACTATTCACTATTATTCAATTGTATCTTTTGTTTGTTTTATCATGATTTTTTTTTTTGTGTGTGTGTGTTTTATTTTTCATCATTGTGTTATACTTTAACTGCATATCATAAGCATGGACATGTATATGGTACTTAATTTTGTAACTTTTCTATCTCTTTTTTATGCTTTTGCATTATTATTGTGTCTTTTCTTATGTTTTTTTTTGTTACTGTAGGGCAACAAGCTCTTCTATATGTAGCTATTACCTATGTAAAAGAATTGTATAGCTTAATGCAACCCTACACTAAATAATAATAATATTAGTACAGAACACTCAAGGTTACATTTCAAACTCCCTACTGCAATTCTTGCAGCAGAAGAGTGACTCCCAGTTTTCCTGCTTCGATTTAAGAAAATCAGTTTAATGACATAAATATCTTATTCTAGGTCTTCTTTTGTTTAATTTTTATCTTCTTCCATCCCTAGAATACAAAATATGTAGCTATTTCTTGCTTTCTTGTAGTTGGTGACTGCGCTGTTGCTACATTGCATAGTTTTCGGCAGTTTTCGATTTGTTATAAATTAGGAAGGAGGGATACTAACACCAATAGTTGCTTGTAAGTATTCACCTACTATGTGTTTGGGTAGAAATACAAAGATTTTATTTATCCCTGGTAATATTCGGAATCAACAATCAGGGACGAAATCCTCAAGCACCAGGGAAAATCCCCGGAATACTCCCCTGGCAAATAGAACACTGGTTTTCGGACTTAGTCTCTGAAGCGTTTGCAATTAAGATGTTCAAGAGTGTACATTATATACATTACAATAAAATAAAGCAATACAATATTAATAGTAATAATAATCTTGTGAACAGAAAACTTAAAAGAAATACCATACAGAAGCTACCAGAAACAGACATGAAGTAGCAGAGGCTTATAATGTTAAACACTGTCAAACTAACAAATTGCACTAAAGAAACAATATTTTGTTAATGGAAAGTTTGTTATAACTTATACTGATATACTTTAATATTAAATACAAAATTTGAAAGACAGACGTCCGGTGAAATAATTTAAAATGGAACTCCAAAATGTGTATAAAACGCAGATTATATCAAATATGAAGTATGTTTATATCTTCCATCACTACATTTTCCACCAGTCAATTCCCAATGTAAACTTTACTTGAGGGTATCCAATTAAAGTTGAAGCATGTGCAACCTCGAATAAGCTTTTATACAAAGCTCATTGAAACATATAGTTACATCTCCATAGCAACTGCTTATTTTATACATATAATAATAGTTGGTGAAAAACTAGAAGTCTAGTCAAAATGTAATATAATGCACAACATATTTTGAAAACCATAGGTACAAAACGAGTGGAAGTACAAATAATAAAAAAAAGGAAAAACTAGCTAACTTTCGCCAATAAGGCATAACAAAAAAAAGAAAAAAAAGAAAGTATCCACCGTACTGATACAAATCAATCAACTACCAGCAACAAATTTTCTTTTAATATATATTTAATAATTTATATTATCGCGAAATATTTTCTTTACCATTGTCAGGGGTAAATTGCATGGTCCAAGTTTGAAACCCTTTATATCAAAAGCGAAGTGGAATTGGTCTATGTTTATAAGAATATTCTTCTTTGTTTGGGTATCAGGATTTCGTCTATGTAAACTGTCCGCATATACACTATGCATCGAAACCATCCGGACACCCACCTGAAAACGAAGTATAATTTTGGGCTGTCCTCCATCGGGAACACAGTCAATACGGTGTTGGTCAACCCTTAGCCTTTATGACAGCCTGCATTCTCGCAGGCATACTTCCAATCAGGTGGCGGAAGGTTTTCTGAGAATGGCAGCCCATTCCTCACCGAGCGCCGTAATATGAAGAGGTATCGATGTGGGTCGGAGTGGTCTAGCACAAAGTCAGATTTCAAAAGATCCCAGAGATATTCTATCGTATTCAAATGAGGACTCTACGTAGGAAAGTCCATTAGTGGGACGTCGTTTTTGTCAAGACATTACCCCACAATCCCTGCAGTATGAGCGGGTGTTCGGTCGTGTTGAAAGAAACAATGGAAATTCCCGAACTGGTCTTCAACTGTAGGCAGCAGGAAAGTGTTTAAAACGTCAACGTAACCTTGTGCAGTGACATTACCATGTGAAGCAACATGAGGGCCAAGTCCCCTCCAGGTTGACCACACTGTAACCCCATCACCACCGAATTTCACAGTCGGCACTATACAGGCTGGTAGATGTTCATCAGGCATTCGTCACACTTACACATCACCGTGATTCATCACTGTACTCAAGGGTTTTCCACTGTTTTATGATACAGTTTTGACACTCCTTACATAACGCGAGGCGGCGTTTGGCATTTGCCTGTGTGATGTGTGGCTTATAGGAAGTTGCTCTGCCATGGAAACCAAGTTTCCGCACCTCACGCCGAACAGTCAGATGGAGTAGATGCAACCAGAACAATCACTCATACTTGTAGTAGATCCTGATGCAGTTTGGAATTCCTGTGTGATCGTGGTGATGAATGATTTACAATTACGCTGTACGAACCTCATTAACATTCGATGGTCTCTAGAGGTCAGAAACAGCACGCCGTTTTTGGCTGTACAAGTCCCTTCACGTTTCCACTTCACTATAACATTGGAAAGAGTAGACCTAGGGATATTCAGGAAGGTGAAAATCTCACGCACAGACTTCTTACAGAAGTAGCCCCCGACCATGTTTGAAATCTGAGTCTCAGACCGTCCCATTGTGCTATCTGGCACTGTCTGCTGAGATCATTGACCCTGTATTCCACGAGGTAGATGGCAGTAATGTGTCGCCCTCTATGATAAACACACATTTTGCGGGGTGTCAGGATACTTATAATCATATAGTGTGCATAAAGTACATATAGTCATTAATACCAATGAATACTTACTTTTTCAAACTTTCTTGAAAGTTCCTTTTCATCTTCATTTCTCACCATTTCAAAGAAATCCAAATGCCTATAAAAATAAATACAATTTATTATTATTATTATCAGTTAATTATAAATGTCAAGCGCCAACATTGACTGGCTATATAAAAACAACCAGCACAACCCTTAGATAAAACTTACATTACATTAAAATTACTATAGACAGAAGTCAGTGAACAAATGAGAGTATTACTGGAGTTAAGCCAGATACATATATGTTCCTGATAGTGTAACTCATCAGCTGGGGAATTCTGCATATAAACAAAGGAGGCTGGTGAATATCATATTGATTCTGATATACTTCAACTTTATATTAAAAAAATATTTCATATTTTTATGTATGGTTTTAAATTTCCAAAAAGTCTTAGAGAGGGAGAAATTATAGTTTTTGTGGTTATTTACTGGACTGAGAGGAGGAATCTGTAAGTTCTTCACAGTCATTTGATGGACCCTATGATTTCAATACAGCAAATGATTCTGTGATATTTAAAGGCTCCTATTTAACATTAACAACTGATAGATTGGGCCTTGAAATTGTTTCTTAATATATGTTTACACAATATTTTAATCAATTTAAGTTTTGATATTAGAACTTTTTAAAGTTAGTAGATTTCTTCTAGCAAGATGTTCATACACAAGTTTATAAATTGAAATTAACACAGAAAAATGGACAACCGCCGTTACCAGGACTCGAAACCGTTGCCGGGTATGCTATCCATTACATCCCCACGGCACGTCAATTCTCTGTGTTTTGTCATTTTTTTCTGTTTTCATTTCAATATTTATTTAACACAAGGTTCTTGTGAAAATAAGAATTCCATCTATTCTTTCCAACTGCACGTTTGGAGAACGAATTCCTCAATTAAAATCTACATATATATGGAGTTTCTGACTTCATAACTAGCCAGTAGACCTGAAAGAATGTCAAGGGATGAGGAGTATTCTATATACACAGAGAACTGACGTGCTGTTGTGGGATGGATAGCATACCCGGCCGGTATTTGGGAGATCCGGGTTCGAGTCACGGTCACGACGGTTGTCATTTTCTCTGTCTTAATTTCAGTATTTATCTAACACAAGGTTCTTCTGAAAAACGGAATTACAAGTTTATAAATGTTTCCCATTGTTTAATTACTTTTGCTTCTATATGGAAGTCATTTCATAGACTCGGGCTGGTATATCCCTCGATATAACAATATTCTGTGTACTCAAAAAATATGTAGTTATCTCAGAGTTATAGTTATACCGTGGGAGACTGTAAAATTTTATATTATCATGCGTTTATACAAAAGGAAAGGTAAGCCAAATAAACGAAATAATTTCATTTACTGAAATGTAAGAAAGAACAGTTATCCACTATTACTGATATTTTATATCGTAGCATATAATCGCAGCTCGACCTCAACTCCGTTTGAGCTAGATGCACGAAACTTGGCATAAAGGTGTATTATCAAGAGCAGTTTAGGAAAATATTATACAATTTCGAAAAAGTCGCCATCTTGGATCCAAAATGGCCGCCAAACTCATTGTTGTATAGAATACACAGCCTAAACGGCTGAAGATAGAAAAACGAAATTTGGTATGACGATACATCATTACTAGTAGCTTAGAAAAATATTACAAAAATGTCTCCAAAGACGCAATTTTGGAGCTAAAATGGCGGACCCATAAATTCCCTTGTCAAATGTACATCCGTGGGCTTCTTCATAATGCAAGTGTGACAGTGGTCTCAATCTCTTTGTTTGGCCTTGGAGAAACACAATGTCGATGTTGGCACTCTCGCAAATAATGCGTTTGAGTAATGCGCGCGAAAAACAAAATG
>JAGDQP010011000.1:14298-25298 GCA_022664845.1 Lepisma saccharinum
ATCAGTAAAATAAAACTACTTACTAATATATAAACAAAAATAATTAACATACAGTGGACCTTACGTTAAAAACTTAAGTATTTTGTCCGTGGTCTTACAAGCAAAAAATTCCTCTCACACTAATCTACCAGTAAAAGGAAAACACATTTAAATTTAAATAAGTGCAATGTGGCTAATGTATTAACACTAGAACTACACACATGATGTACATACATGTAAAATCACATACATGTATAACATTAACTACCTCGTGATTCATGTTTGCTTTGATTTGTTTATTTTTATATGGTTAACAAAATCTTCATTTTATTTATTGTGTGAACTTCAGTGCAGTTAATAAGTCTTTCACAAACTTTTTGTTCTTACAAAACATTGGCTGCTAGAGGTATTTAAGAACTTACACATCTGCACACAAACAAACAATAATTTTCTCTTCTCTATGGCTGTCTCTGGATATCTGTAAATCAGTTGATATTGCACTATTCTGTTTACTATCTGCCCATCACTAAAAAATCGTGGAGCAAATGTGTGAGACATAGGAATTCAGGAATACTGTATTTCCTCTCCTTTAACATTGGTTTCAATAGGAATTTCACGGGAAATAAACTTCTGTTGGAATTAACTAATAATTCAAATTATCCAAGTTCGAATTACTGAGAGTCCACTGTACATCACTTTTTTTGTGGTCAAGAAACAGGCTAGAACCGATTGGAACCAAATTTGGTATGGAGGTTTGGGGGACCAAAATAAAGGCTGAGTTCGTAGATGAGCAAAATTCGCCCAGGGATGGCCAAGGTATGAGCCCAAAAATGACTCAAAGATTCAGTCACACAAAGAGCAATAGAGAGACGCATGCTGAGAATCACTAGGAGAGACAAATGAATGGAATCGCGCGCAAACAAAGGTTGAATATATAATCAAGACTGCGAAAAGAATGAAGTGGACATGGACCGGTCACATAACTTGACGAACAGATGGAAGATGGACGACGTATTGGATTGGATTCCCAGAGAAAAGAAACGACCGAGACGACATTCAAATGCAGATGGGTAGATTAAATCAAGCGTGTTTCAGGAGCTACATGGATGAAGATAGCATCAGATATGTGTAAAGAAAAGAAGGCCGCCTTCGTCCAGCAGTGGATAGAAAATGGCTGAATATGATTTATATATATAAATGTTGAGTTAGGGGGTGTGATCTTCGAGGATTTGTCGAAATTTTCAGGAACTAGCATCACTGTCCCCTCTGCAATAGGAGAAACCTACCTAAAAGTGTTTGTGATGGTGAACATTTTGTTTTTCGCGCGCAGTACTCAAACACATTATTTGCGAGAATACCAACATCGAAATTGTTTCTCCAAGGCCAAACAAAGAGATTGAGACCACTGTCATACTTGCATTGTGAAGGAGTCCAAGTGACCTCTGCTGTATGTGCAATTTGTGGTACCAGCAGCCATAGTGCGGATAGACCCTACTTGCACCTCACTGAAGCCTCAGTGTGTTAATTGCAAGGGTGAGCACACGGCCTGGTCGCATGACCAATTTTTCAGGAAGAAAAACGAATTCAGGAGCTGATGTTTCTAGAGAAAATATCTGCTGCTGATGCAAAACGTCGATTAAAAAGATTCTCAGCGCACCCTTCCATCTGGTGAGTTTTTAACAGTAGTAACAAGTACACCAGTTAAAACTATCTCGGTTGGCACCCAGACAATTCTTCCTGAAAAATTCTTTACGTCCTTGGGAAGCTGTGGCATGGCAAACGTCAAAATTAGAGACTCCGTGGATTGGGGTTTGTCAATATTTCTGGTTTTAATACGTCTACCATTAACTATATCCAGGCTAGCGAGTTCATTCTTAATTTCCTCTTCAGGGACTTCTTTGAAGTCCCAACAAGATATTACGCCCAAGTCCCAATAAGATATTACGCTCTGACTGAAGTTCAGTTGACGGTGTGGTTCAACTTGAACTTCAAATGGCCCTAGGGACTTTATTTTCAGAAGATCACTTGTTTGTTTATCATTAGGCGTCTCCACTAATAGGGTGCCGTTGCGAAGCTTTTTAACATGTTTAAGGTCGCCTGCAACATGAGCAAGGTGCTTTTTAATAATGAAAGGGGAAAACCCCTTCAAACCACCCGGACATTCTGTTTCGTTCTTCCCTTTATTTACAATATATCGTGTAATATCCGGTAAGTTACTTGTCTGTTCCTCTACTACTGTTATCTCTACTTTGTCACTGGTTAGTTCACTAGCTATATGCGCTTTCTTACTTTTATCTTCATTATCTTCTTCATTGTGTCTCTTATTCATCTCCTTGTCTGTCCGCGAAGGCGACTCGTTTTTAGGATGTGGTGGAGCCATGGTGAAATAAAGACGTAAATATCTACACTTCTGCGTCTTCGTTCTGAGGAGCCAACGCGGCTGTAGGGTCCTACCCTCATCACTCTTGTCAGCAAGCTGGAAATCAAGGCGAAGTCATACGTGGTTTGGCGTCGAAATCACTTGCACTCCCGACGAATACTTGGGACACCTAAATGTTTCCAAAATATTATTGATGGCCATTTTGGATCCAAGACGGCGACATTTTCAAAATTTTGTAATATTATTCTACTCTTCATAATACACCTTTATGCTAAATTTCGCATCTTTAGCTCAAACGGTGTGGAAACTGAATTTTTGGTGTCCGCCATTTTGATCCAAGATGGCATCTTTGGAGATATTTTGTAATATTTTCGTAACCTACTAGTGATGATTTATCATCATACCAAATTTCATTTTTCTATCTTCAGCCGTTTAGGCTGTGTATTCTATACAACAATGGATTTGGCGGCCATTTTGGATCCGAGATGGTGACTTTCAAAATTTTGTAATATTTTCCTCAACTACTCTTGATAATATACCTTTATGCCAAATTTCGTAGCTCTAGCTCAAACTTAGTTGAAAATTAATTCTTCGCGAAACCTACCTAAAAGCATTTGTGATTTTATTCTTAAACTATAGTACTGTGTTCGTATCATGTCGTTAATAATCATTCCCGTTTGGGACATCGATACTCAGATCTTATGATACTTTACAATCTAGGAATATGTTGTACACAAATGACGCCTCGATATGTTACTTTAAATCTGATTCTGACGTCCCATTCCCTCTAATCTTATTCGCTTCTGTTGTATACAAATCATCGAGAAGAGGGGGTTAAACTATCTTCTAAGAAACTACTTCTCTCATCATTATATTGTTCTCCTTACATGCAAACTTACTTGATCACATATCCTTCTTTCTTCATTCGGGTATACAATGTATATAGGTTATCTATCAATACGACGAGGGCTAAGCTACATGTAAAAGATCTCTTTCCGATTAACTCGTCCAAACAGGCACGGTACATATGTTAGCATCTAATTCCGTATTATTACATGTGATTCATCTAAGGAAACAAAAATGCGATTTTCCTTTGACTAAAATATTGCTGAGTCTCATCCATTCTATTATCTGGCTCCCTACCTGCTCTTTTCATAGCTTTTTTTATCTTTCTTATACGATAGGTCTAACCACTCGCTCCTCTGTTCAACAGTACATTCTGTATATTTTTCTTGTGCTACTGTGGTTAAAACCCTTAATAATCTCGTCAAACTGCAATGGTGGTGTGGCTAGGTCGACACTGCGCCACTGATATCGCTGAGCTCTCATCGTTCGGTATTTTTTAACCACAAATCATTAAAAATACTCATACTCACATTCCTCTAAGCTCCATTCGTGATACACTCTCCTCATAAACTCTAGTTATTCAAAGACACATTATATTTTTCCCTAAAAACAAAAAAAAATCACATCACCTCATAAAAAATGTATTTACTCAATATGTAATTGTCTGCGATCACGTCTACAATTTGTGATCATTGTCCATTACTGTTTCGTCTCTGCGTTCAACGAAAATCTAGAAACAAAAAAGAAATGAGCTGCAAAGATATGCGTAATGTGTGTGTTAGGTTGGTCACGAGTTTAAGAAAACCATTTATCTTCGATCTTGTGTTCATTCATCTTCTACCCTCCCGTCGGCGGTCAGTTCTTGTCGTGTTCTTTAACATCCCTTGTTCTTGTCATTAAGAATCTGATCTTCGCTGAAGCAATCGGCTGTAAGTATCGTAACAAACTTAGCTTATTCCACAGGAAATTCCTTTCTTAAAATGTCCGCTTGGGGCAGATTAGTGCAAAATCGAAGGGGCAGGGGCAGGGGCACATTGGTATGTACTAATTTCCCCCTTTGTCTTTGTACTAATCTACCCCTACTCAATACGATTCTTTTCTTTCGTGTATATTGAAATTTAATTTAAGAAATTCAAAAGGTTGTTTAAATAGCAATGAATTTCTTCATAAAAAATGGAATTATTTTTTTTTATTTTAATTTACAGGTTAATCGATATTTTGCCTAAACGCGGTTGTTATTAATAATTAGACTAACACTAAAGCATAATGACACTTAAAACATGTGTTTTGTATCTTTAACATGCTTTGGCTTGTCTAAGAATCTGGAAACTACGAATTTCAAAAGAATAATAAAGTATGGTTTCAGAAAATAGAGAATGAAAGCACAGTGTAAAATAGAAAGCATATATAAAGCGTAATAATTTTAATTATTTATTTTAACTTAATTTTTATTAGCAATAAAACACAATTCTTTGATTAATATTTTGATGGTGCCTTGTACACGAATATCTTTAAAATAGAAGAAGTAGTTGTTAGTAGGATTGTTGCTCCAGTATTTTAATTGGAGCCTTTTTTTCATAGTTGCTTACCAACGATAGAATTTGTTTAATATTTTCTGCCTAATTTCTTTGATATCTGTGAAGTTAATGTTCTAACATTGGCAGCAGAAAGTCGTGTAATTTTGTTTCTCTCTCTCTTCTTTCTTTGAAAACAAAAAGCTAATTTAATCGTAAAGCAACAATATTATCCAGATATTATGTCAACCTGAAATAATGCTTCAAAATTTTCAGGAACAATGATCAACCTGCAGACAATCAAATGCATTCTAAAAAAGAAACAAACGTAATTTGTTTGTTTGTAAGTGGTCTATGCAATAAACTAACAATATATATAAAAACAATGTTCACAGATCTTCATTACATTTCACTATAATAATGTTAAATAATAAAGCACAATTTGCTCACAGATTTTAAGAAAGAAAGCATATTGTGGGGCAGTAAAAACGATGATAAATGTTTTAATTCAGGTACACTTGAGACTAAATAATATCTACACTTAATTAAGAAGGTGAGATTTAACAACTAAATGCATGATGCATATTGGTAAAGTTTGGAAGCCTTCTTTAAAAATTAAACTGTTTGTGGTAGGCAAAGGTACGGAAAACAGCTTTGTGCTATAAAATTAGGCAAAGGATCATACTTTAAATAGAATATGGGAAGACGTTTGAGCAACTGATAGCATACTTTAAAATCTTCATTTTGCAAACTTCGTACGAATGTTTCCCCTTTTCCCCTGCTGGCCGTCACAAAGTTTTAACCAAAGTTCTTGCACTTTTTGCTTCTATTTTATTAGCATTTATTTTTTTAAAGAAATGTTAGTCAATGTCTCTATTCCTTCCCTTTGCTATGACCCAACTATGCTATGGTATGAATTAAGCATAATTGGAGTATTTTATTATTTAATTAATATTTAATGCAATATGAGAAAGAATTGCAACAAAAACATAATTTATTACGTAAAAAGTAATTTCTTGTTGTTTTGCGGGATGCATAGCATTTCGGACAGTTTCAGCGGTTGCACGATAGATGGCGCCAGAGTTCTAGCTGTGATTTGTATTGTAAAACTTACGTTCAACTTTTTATTGGTTTAAATATTGTATTTAAATAAAAGCACAAGTATATTTTATGTCTTCCAGGACTAGTAAGGATGTGCTATATACTATTTTATGTTATGTTATGAACATACATGTTTATATATTGCAAGTACTTAATGTACCAGGGAATGTAAATGTTTAGACTGGGATTGAATGTTCAGAACATCATGAAGTTTGTGATTGCTATTGTGTAATTCAATTGTTTTATGGAAATAAATACCTATCTTCTGAATACGAATTTCTCATTCGTTGCAGTTCTTATTATCAAGAGTTCCTGGCAGCTGCAAAGCTCCGGAGTTCTTGAGAATAATTAAGCTCTACAGGTTCTACGAGAGATCACTTGTAGCCACCACTGCTAGGCAGACTTGGGGCATTCTTGATCACCTGTTATGCTGTGTAGTGTCAAGAAATTCATTGTCGGACCAGAAGCAGCCCTGAGATTATTGTATTTAAATGAAATAAGCAGTAGAAGCGGTTCAGCGACAACAAGCAGTCTACATAAAGAAAGCGACAATATATTTAGTACACTCGAAGATGAACTGCTCAAGATTGCATCTATTATATACAAAACAGTTAGTTTTATTTCACCTTCCTGTTAATTTAGCAACTATTGCAAAATCTCTTTATGCGTTTTTCGCAAAAAACGAACTATCCTGCTGAAATATATGTTGTAACTGATTTTTTGTGTACACAATCCGATAAATTTGGAACAAGCTGTCGTCTTCAAGAGAGAGAAAGAAAAAAAAATTGGCTAATCAATAATAAGAAAGTTTGATTAGTGAATCAAATTTTAATCCTATATCTTAAACTTCGACTTCCTTAGGTTGAAGTATACACAATTGTCTGGGCTTCTCAATTATTAGAGCGAAGGCCAGCCTGAACCTCCCTGTAGGAACTTTGTAAACACACAATATTAAAGTACTTATTCTATGGCTTACGAAACTCGCAAGTTCATCGCTGAAATAACAAACGTTCGCCATAGGATTCTATCCTAAGCAAGATCAAGTCAGTTTCCTTCACGGACACCTATTTCTCGAAGATCCTTTCTAATATTGTCTTCCCAACGACGCCTCGGTCTTCCCAACGGTCTCTTTCCATCCAGCTTTCCAACAAAGATGGAATATATATAGTCTTCATTTTTCTCCCATCCATAGCTTCATGGCCTACCCATCTTAGTCGTCGTGATTTTATTATTCTTATAATATCAGGTGAGTTCTACAGTCCATAGAGTTCTACCATTATGCATTTTCCTTCATTCTCCAGTCATCTTGTCCCGTTTTAGTCCGTATAACTTTCTAAAAATCTTATATTCAAACGCATCTAATTTATGTTCATCTGCTTTGATCATACTTCAACTTTCCGCAACCGTAAAATATTACCGGCAGAATAACCGTTATATATATATATTTCAATTTCAACTTTCTTGATATTAATCGCGAGTTTACTAGTTTTTGGATTGAATAGAAACATGCAATGCTCGATACTAAGCGACTTTTTATTTCATCCTTGACCTCGTATTTGCTTGTTGCATATGCTCCCAAGTATTTACATGTTTACTTCCTCTATGCTCTCATTCTTAATTGTTATGCATCTACTTTCTTCATTCCCTGTGTTTCCACTTATCAAGTATTTTATTTTCCCTATGTTTACTTGTAAACTTATCTTATCGCACGCTCCTACTGCGACTTCTGTGCTACTTTATGGTAGATCTATATTGTTCCTACTATATCAACATCATCCGCGTATATTAACAATTGGTTTAAGTCCTTTTCCGTGCTCTTTTATTTTTATAATCGCATATTCTAACGCATAGAATAGGAACGTGGAACGTACGAACATTATACAGAACGGGCGCTCTTCAGTTGGCGGTACACGACACCAAGAAGTACCAGCTGAACATATTAGCGATACAGAAAGTCCAGCGGAAGGGTCAAGAAAGCATCCGACAGGGCAAGTACACTTTCTACTACAGGGGAACACAGTCTCACGATTTCGGAACAGGACTCCTCATTAAGAATAATATCCTTCCGGCGGTTCAAAACAGAGTTTGTAAACGAAAGACTATCGTATGGATTACGATACGTACTCTATCGGGCAACACGGTTTTAATAAATGTCTATCCTCGGACCGAGGTGGCTAATGTAAAAGAACTTTATTTTTATATGGGCCAGTTTAGTAACTTTGGACTTCGGCCCGTCACGATTTGCCTTTAGCTGTTAAGTGTTAAAATCCACACCCATGCCCCTGCCGGGACTCGAACCCGGGACCGTTGAGTCGATAGCCTACCGCCGCAGACCGCTCGACCACCCGGCCGGCCGGCCGAGGTGGCTAATGATAACGACAAAGATTCACGAGGAGCTAGAAAGATTGTTTGACCGATTACCAAAGTATAATAGGAAAATTATGTTGGGTGATTTCAACGCTAAGGTCGGAAGGGAGAAAAAATATAAGCAAATACAGCCTCCACGAAATCACCAACAACAATGGAGAAAGACTGATAACTTTCGCAATCTCGAAAATCTACTAGTAAAGAGCACATACTTACAGCATAAAGACATACACAAATACACATGGGTATCTTCGGATGGCAAAACTCTCAACCAGATCGATCACGTATTAGTTGATAGACGAAGTCACACAAACATAATGGATGTTAGTCGTACAGAGGAGCGGAAGGTGATACCGACCATGAGTTAGTGATCACAAAAGTGAGGGAAAAGTTATGCATCGCGAACAAAGAAATAAAAGAATCAACTCAAAAAACAACTTAAATCCGAAGTTACACGATTAAATAATCCAAGTGTAAAAGCAGATTACCAACATCAATTCTCAAATAGGTTCGAAATCTTAGACGAATCGAGTAGTAATAAAGATGAATAGTGAAATATAAGTAAGATGTGGGAGGCAATTCGTGATACAGTGAAGGGGGCACCGAAGGAACGTGTAGGTGAGAAGAAACACCCGAAATACAAGCCTAGGTTTGATGAAGAATGCCTCCGAGCTTCATGAGGAACGGAAACAAGTAAGGCAACGATGGCTAAGTAATAAAGCGAAGAAAATACCAACCACTACAATAATGCGAAACGCCGGTTCAGAAACAAAAAGCGAGAATATCTGACGCAGAAGATTCAGGAGGTATAGGAAAACGGCAAGATAAATAACATACGAGATCTGTACAAAGGGGTAAACTCGTTAAGGAAAGGTTACCAACCTAGATTAGGGATGATTAGAAATGAACGCGGTGATCTTCAAGCGGATTCGATAAATTATCGACGTGAGAAAAATTATTTCATTAAACTTCTTAATGTACACAACGGAGAAAAAACATAGGAATTTGAAATATATACAGCAGAACCGTAGATATCCGAAACTAGCGAAATCGAGGTCGAAATGTCGATAAAGAAACTGAAAAATTTGAAATCACCAGGAATAGACAATATTCGAGTAAAATTAAGTAAAGCGGTAGGAACGGCACTAACCAAGGAACTACATAAATAGAAAAGTGCTATATGGAGAAAGGAGGAGCTTCCAAAGGAATTGAAAACCTAAATAATAGTTCCGGTTTATAAAAAAGCCGATAAATCGGACTGCATTAATTACCGCGGAATCTAGTTACTCCCAACATGTTACAAAGTATTGAGTAATACACTGCTAACATGCCTAAGCGTATAAGTAGATGACATAATTGGAGATCACCAATGTGGATTTATAAGAATAAATCCACGTTGGGTCAGATTTTCACCTTGAGACAAATCTTAGAGAAAAAATGGGAATACAATGGGACGGTTCATCAGTTATTCATTGACTTTAAGAAAGCATATGACTCTATCAAAAGGGAAAAACTATACAATATCCTGGTACAATTTGGAATTTTGAGAAAACTTGTTCAACTGGTGAGGATGTTGTTCAGTGATCCCTTAAGCAGAGTACAGATAGGTAATAATATGGTACATAGTTTCTAGATTCGCAACGGATTGAAACAAGGTGATGCCTTGTCACCACTACCGTTTAACTTTGCGTTGGAATATGCGATTCAGAAAATAAAAGAGGACACAAAAGGACTAACATTTAATGGCTTAAGTCAATTGTTCATATTCACGGATGATGTATAGGGTTGCCAGAAAGTCCCTTTACACCTGAACTAAATGCGTGTAACAGTTAAAGTGTAAGATATTTCAGATTTGAACCTCCCATCCTGATCATTAATATGGCAACAGTGCTCCTCACGTGAATTGCTACGTGATTGCCGCGTAACTGCCACGTGACAGCCTGGGGAGGAGAAGAAAGTGTCTGTGCGTTGACCAGTTCATTGTCTCGCCTTCCTGTGTTTGGTGAAGAACAATGGTAGATACCAGCGATTTCACCTTGGAGGAGCGCTTAATGACAAGTGTGTGGGCCCATGTATAGAAGCACAACAAAAATATGAGACAGGTGATGGATAGGTTTCGTGAACGGTTCGGTACGGAGCTAACAAGTCGTCAGACTTTGATCATGTGGGAGAAGAAAGCTTTTCGCCTGGGAAGCGTTTTGGATGCCACCCGCTCTGGTCGTCTATCAACCCGAAGGGAAACATGTGCTGAAGTTAGTGCGTCAGTGATGCGATCATCCTGCAAGTCGACCAGAAAGCGTACTGGAGAACTTGTAATTAAATGGAATTAAAAGTTAAAATGAAATAATTGTACGTGTAAAGGGACTTTCTGGCCACCCTGTAGATTTAATAGGAGACGATATAGGTGCACTACAAAGTAACACCGATGTCTTAGTAGAAGCGTGCGATGCAGTGGCGGCGGTAAGCAATTGGGGGCTTCCCCGCGCAAAAAAGGGTTTCTTTGATAAAATGCTTAAAATTACACAATTTCTGAAATATATCTGGTGTAGTAAAAAGTAATCCATTATTTTGCCAACAGATGGCTTCAGTGATCTGTATCTCGCGTTGTATAAGTCCGATCGGGTTCAACGAGATGACGTTCAAACGATGAGATTGCGTACTACAAACACTGTTCAGATAGTTGTGATGAGTTGACTCAGTGTTGTGTGAGCACGCGTCAAAATGGACACTAGCAAAGAGAAAATACGCTATATTTTACAGTTTTTCTTCGATAAAGGCGAAAACGCAAGCCAGGCGGCTGCAAATGTGAATAG
>JAGDQP010011000.1:30298-54141 GCA_022664845.1 Lepisma saccharinum
GTCTACAGGTAAACATAGAGAAAACAACATACATAATAACAAGCCGAAACACAGGGAATAACGGAAATATATATAACAATAAAGAATGAGAACGTAAAGAAAGTTAACAAATTTAAAATCTTGGGAGCATATGTAACAAGCAAAAACGAGGTCACGTAAGAAATAAATAGTCGTTTAGTAATGGGCAACGCATGTTTCTATTCAGCTCAGAAACTCCTAACCTCGCGATTAATATCACAAAGTTGAAACTGAAAATGGTTATTCTGCCGGTAATACTTTACGGTTGCGAAAGTTGGAGTACGACCGTAGCAGATGAACATAAATTACATGCGTTTGAAAATAAGGTCTTGAGAAAGATATACGGTCCGAAACGGGACGAGGCGACTGGGGAATGGAGAAGGCTGCATAACGAAGACCTTCACGCACTTTACGACTCACCCTATGTTGTAAGAAGACCGTGACCACGTTGGTAGGATCATATTAGGAGGGATCTTCGTGAAGTAGATGTTTGTGATGAAAACTGGTTTGATCTTGCGCAGGATAAAATCGTATGGCGAACGTTTCTTACTGCGGTGATGAACTTACGAGTTCCGTAAGCCATAAAGTAAGTAAGTAAGTACATTTTAATGCAAAGGTAAACAGTAGTGGTGACAATGCATCGCCTTGTTTCAATCCACAGCGAATCTCAAAACTATCTGACATATTTTTATCTATCCGTACTCTGCTTATAGGGTCATTGAACTTGATACATGTCCTAATTAGATCAATAAGTATTTCGGAAGTCCAAATCTTACCAGGATACTCTATAACCTTTTCCTTTTGATATAACCATACGCTTCATTAAATAAGTGAACAGTCCTACTCTTTCTAATTTCATCTCTAAGATTTGTCTGAAGGCGAAAATCCCGTCGAAAGTATTGGTGATGTCCAGTTATATCATCTACGTATACACTTAGGCGTACTAGCAGTATAATACTCAGTACTCTGTAACATGTTGGGAGTAACGAGATTCCACGTTAATTATTACAGTCTGATTTATCGGCCTTTTTGTTATAAAAAAAAACACTGGCGTAACAGGCCGATAGGCTCTGAGCTTGCCCCAACGCTATCTGTCCGTGTTTGATGGAACTACGTCCACCTGAGTAACGGCTGTGTTATCAGCACTGTGCATACCTAAACACGAACAGGCGTATCAGGGGATTACCAGACCGAGTGTGGTCGTCAAGTCTTTATTCACATGACTCACCAATTTGCCTCACGACGCTGGGTGGACGCCGAAAAGTGGAACTCCAGCCGGGAATTGAACCCGGGACCACGCGTACATGAGTCCAACGCTCTAACCACTAGACTGTGGACCCAATGTTTTTTTTTATATAAACCGGAACCATTATTGAGGTTTTTCATTCCTTTGGAAGCCTACCTTTTCTCCATATAGCATTTATTAATTTATGTAGCTCTTTAATTATTACCGTTCTTCCCGCTTTTCAGTTCGCCTGGAATATTGTTTATTCCCGATGATTTGAAATTTTTAAATTTCTTTATCGACATTTCGACCTCGATCTCGATAGTTTCGGATGTCCACTGTTCTTCGGTATCCATTCCTCTTTTTCTTCTCCGTTGTATACATTAAGAAGTTTCTCGAAATAATTTTTCACACATCGACAGTTTTAGTCTGATCCACCTGAAGATCTCCGCATTAATTTTTGATCATCCCTAACTTCGGCTGGTAACCTTTTCTTAACAAATTTACCCCTTTGTATAGATCTCCGATGTTAAAACTTTGGTACACTTTATTTTATATGGGCGAGTCTAGTAAGTGCTGACTTCGGCCCGTCACGATTATCCGTCACGTTCAAGTTAAAATACACCCATGCCCCTGCCGGGACTCGAACCCGGGACCTTCGAGTCGTTGACCTAACGCCTTACACCGCACGGCTATTCGGTCGCCAGAGCTCCGATGTTATTTGTCTTCCTGTTTTCCTATATCTCCTTAATCTTCTATCTCGCTTTTCGCGAAGCGTCAGATGTTTTCACTTTTGTTTCTGAACCCGCGTTTGTCGTTGCGTTTCGCGTTACTGTAGTGATTGGTATTTGCTTAGCTTTTATTACTTAGCCATCGCTGCCTTGCTCGTTTTCGTTCCTCAAAGTTTAAGGCGTTCTTCAATATTGTTTTCTGCTGTTTCTTCTCAACTACAAGTTTCTTCGTTGCGCCCTTCACTGTATCACGAATTGTCTCCTACAATTTAATTATCAATGCCATGTCGAGTCATTTCAACGTCATTTCGAGTTAGTAATCTGCTTTTACGCTCGGATTATCTAATCGTTTAACTTCGAACTCCAGTTGTTTTCATTCTTTGCGTTATCTGTTCGCGATACATAACTTTCTCCTAACTTTTCTGATCGCTAACTGATGCTCCTCTGTAAGCCCTACCATCCATTGTATTGTTGTGTCTTTGTCTATCTACTAATACGTAATCGATCTGGTTGAAAGTTTCGCCACCTGGAGCTATCCATGTGTATTACTGTATTTTATTTTGTTAAAAACACGTGCTCTTTACTATCGGAATTGCGAAAGTCATCAGTCTTCTCCATCCTTCTTGATGGTTTCATGAAGGCTTGATTTGCCTATAGTAGCTCTACACTTTTCTTCCCCACCTACATAAGCGTTGAAATCGCCCAGCACAATTTTCATATTATACTTCGGTATTCAGTCAAACAAGCTTTCTAGCTCATCGTAAAATCTATCGTCGTCGTTATTATCAGCCTCCTCGGTCGGGCCATGGAGATTTGTTAAAAGCGTATTGCATCATCAAATACGTATCGTTTCTTAGGATAGTCGTTTATGAACTATATATTCTGATCCACCGGAAGGTTACTGTTCTTAAGGAGGAATCCTGTTTCGAAATTGTGTGACTGAGTCCCCTCGTAGCAGAAAATGTATTTGCCCTGGAGGATGCTATCTTGACCCTCCCACCGGACTTCTTGCAACGCTAATATATCCAGCTCGTACTTCTCGGATAAACATTTCAGGATATTTTAATTTACAAGACCAACACTTGGATATAACGTTTATAGAAAGCCAATACATACAGACCTCTTTTTTAAATGTCAAATTACATTATACCCTACACAGAAACAAGCTGTGATGACAAGTCTGATGCATCGAGGTTTAAAGATCTCTGACAGGGAACATTTGGAAGAAGAAATCACAAATGTTAGAAGTGCTTTATTTAGAAATGGAAACAACGAAGAAAAGACTGAAAAAAACAATAAAACGAATTGAAGAGAAACATAAATGTTTACAAAAAAAAAAAAAAAAAAAGAAAGAAACGAGGAGGAAAACAACGACCAGGAAAGAAATGAAACTGCTGTCTTGCTGTATGTAAATACTGTTAGTAACCAAATATGGGAAATACTAAAAAGTATAGAATCAGAACCACATATAAACCACCGGCGAAAACAAGAAGCAAATTGCGACCTGTCAAAGATGACCTCCTGCACAAAATCAGTTGTAATTTTGGGAAATTGTACATCGGTCAAACGAAGACCTATCAAAACTAGAATTAAAAAAAACTTCAGTTACATTGTAATACGGAGAAACCAGCTGTGTCAGAACATGGATACATGTGTGAAGAACCTATTTATTTCAAGGATACGGAGGTGTTGCACAAAAGCAGTGATTATTTAGAGAAAATGATAAAGGAATCGATTAAAATAATATGCATGTACAAAACTTCAACAAAGATGACAGATACAAATTAAATCCGATTTGGAAGACAACAATCGCAAATTTCGATTTCAATTCATAACATCTCTGAGGACGTCGACGGGTTAGTCGATGGAACAATTAAGACAAAAAATAAATGATACATGACGACGAAAAACCAGTTTGTCGTGTAAGTTTAAAGTCTCAGATAACAATGATATATGTTAGAAAGATTAGATAAGGCTCTACCACGTTAATTTCGGAGTGTTTTTTGGTATGTGTGAGAGCTTCATAGTTATTTGCTATTAAAGTAAAATATTAAAAGGAGCAACACTTTACGGAATAACAGCCGCCACATTTAAATCTGATGACAGTATAAACACCATATAATTTTGAATTATTTAGGCCAATCATTATTTTCAATTTGATACAAAAACGTAGTTCGTATCTTAATTCTAAGAGAAGATACTGTTTAAGCAAAGGTCGGTATTTGCGCCTGGACGTCATATTGATGACGTCACCACGACTTAACACTGTTCATTTTGGGCAGACAATCAGAAAAAAATATTTATTGTGACATGTACTTTAATACTATATAAATATGTCAACAAAATTCCAACGAAGGGGGAAGATTTGCTATTGTTTGCCCATGGTCTATGTAATATGTTCTAATTATAACAAGCAGTTTGGAAATCGTTAATAATTGAGCACGTAATACGCATCGCCACAAAACACCTTAAAAATAAATTTGAATTATTTAACATATTAAATTACTCACCTGTCGAGTGTCTCATTTTCATGACGCCGAAGTTTATCAATGATGGGTTGAATGCCAAGTAACAAGAATTCATAGCGAAGATGCAACCGAAATTCTAAATTTTCTTGACCTGGTCCGTAATTGAGGACGGCATTGATAAAAGACATAATAGCAGTTTTTAAGTTAACTTCGTCTCTATATACTCCCGTACTTCGGTCAAGATCATTAATTATGCTCTGAAACAAAACCAGAGTTCTGTAAGATCAAATATATTATTATACTAAAAATGTCAGCATAATCCATAAGTATACACAGTATATTGTGCGGAGCGGAGGCACTCCTTACCAGCTGTACAGTAAAGTTTATGTTTATGAGAATGAAGATTAATATGAAGAAATGAGAACAATCTCTTTCTACGACTTCTTTCCAGTGTTGGTATTGGTATTTCTCGGACATGTAAATATCATTAGAAAAGTATCCTACTTTTTTGAAACTGTGCTCTACAGAAAAACATATATAAAAATATTATTAATAGTTTATTTTTCATTCAGGATATTCGTTACGTTTATTTGAATGAAACTCCATAATCGTTTTGTTCGTCGTCCTGCTAACATCGTCAGAGAATCTTGTTTGATGTTAATTTACAATTCTTACCACAAAAGCTTTATAACATTATTGCAATGATTAAAACTGTACCGGTATAACTATCATGGTTTCCACACTTTTATGCAATTTAAAATCCAAGAGCTTTCCATGACTTTTCCAGGCGTATTTAACTTTTTTCCATACATATGCCAGGAACATACTTAAACATATAATTGGAAATAATTAATAAAAGTTAGTAATTACGATAGCTATGAAAACAATTTATACAAAAAGAACATTTTAAGTGGCCTCCCCACTCGCCTCACATATATTTCCAACACAAAATGAATGAAATACAGACATATAACACTTCTATCAGAAAAACAAATAGAAATTCTTCCTAATTGAATCAAGTTCTGAACCAAAGTAGCAAAAAATCAAACAAATGACTATACAGTAATACAGAGCATACTTTTATTAACCTTTAGCATACTTATTTCATTCTGCAAGTGAGCAAGCTCCTTGTCCAAAGGTACCTGTTCTTCAGTTTGCTTCTCAGCACCTTTTCGTAGATATTCGAAATCCAATTTCTTCTCTGTTAATTCCACTAACTCATTTGCTTCTCTTTCTAAAGCAATCCTTGTCTCAGATATCATCATCGTCATCCTTTTCTCATTACTTATTTCAGTAATCTTTTCATATAATTATTTTCTTTAATTCCTGTCTTTCCTTTATGTCTTAAAGGAAAGATATTTTACAGTTAAAGAAACTTTAATTTTAAAAATTCCAGGACCAATACAAGAACTCGAAGAGTTTTCCAGAACTGAAAACATGATAAATAAAATCCAGGAATTTTCCAGGCTTTCCAGGCATACAAGAAGCTGACGCACATGGACCTATATTTAAATGTAAAATCATATCCTCATCCGACACAAAGATAGGCAATTATATCCACATCAATACATCCGCTACAAATATAGGATGAAAGAAACCAGAAATTACACATGTATGCTATATACGCATGTTACAAAGAATAATAGTACATGAAAACATAAAAATATAAGGAAAACAGTACCGAGCGGCCGTGGCTCAGTGTTGGAGCGTTGACTTAGCATTCGGAAGGTCGTGGGTTCAATCCGAGCGGCAGAACACCCTGACTGAGGTTCTCCAGTGTGACGTCACTCAACATCTTGTATGTAGTCATGTTTAGCATCTTTGTCACCTATTTTACCCTCTGGGGGCTCGATTAAATATCGTAATTTTACAAAGCTGTTATAGCAACGCAATGCAATTCCACTGACCAAAGGTTGCTAAATGTTTGCCTTGGGATTTGGGATGGAATTAAATCCTAAACTTGTCACGACTTTGCAAAGATAAATTTGCCTATTCTTAGGCAAACTCAAAGCAAACATAATGAATGTTTTAGCCAAACTTTGTTACAAACTTTCGATAGAGACTGGCAAAACAATCAGACACTTCTAACGCGCTCACGTGGTGCAAATAGAAAACAAGAAGCATGGAGACGTGTTAAGATGTTTGTAAGTGATGTTACTACACTAAAGATATTCTTACGTAGCTTTATAATAAAGTAACGGTGACCGACATTTAGAAACCACTCCGAATTATTCAATATGTAACAGAGAAATGATGTTACATGAGAGTAGTTTTAGACTTAGCTAAAGGTATAGACTATTATTTACTTTTTGAGCCGAATAGAAGATTAGGTTAGCGTAGGTCATTATGGGATCCAGGGGAATATCTAAAGTCCATCCATGAAGGGCTATTAGCTGTCAAACTTCTAAAAACGTTAATTCCTCTCAAACTGAAATTGAATTTTATTGCGTTCAGAGACCAATACAGTGGCTAAATGCCATATGGTATAGAACATGTAATATTTTGATTGAAAATATACCGTTATTCTAATTTGATTACTAATACAAGAATTACACATATAAATAAACGAAACACATATAATTATATACATTACACCTTATAAAAAAGATAAAGAAACATTCTACCACTTACTTGGAAGCGATATACAGGTAATATATACATGTGTTAATCCACCACGTACTGACTTACATGAGATCATTAAAAAGATGCATTTTTTATTTACCTAGAGCTATATTCAGATCAGTTTACAAGTATCTTCCATACTGTCAAAGCAATGGTTTAACAAGAGACTACGCAACGATCTTTTGAACAGCGCACGCTTAGTTAGGGACTTAATATGACTAGGCAGTTGGTTGAAAAGCTGTACTCCTTTATGTGCAATTGTTTTCGAAAATAAAATAATATTGTGAGAAGAAGTGTCTCGTATATATATAATGAACGGAGCGTAAGAATATTTAAGTCTCCGAATATTTAAGTGCTCTACACGAAGCATAATATAAGCTGTTCGTGATTATTCTTATTACTTTCTTTTGGAATACAGACTTTTTAAAATTCTGTAGATAAGCCCTAAAATGCTATACCATATCTGAGTTTACTTTCGAATAGTGCATAGTAGGCCAATAATACTGCCTTTTTGCTTAAAATGGGAACAAGTGACATTATTAGGAAGATTATAGACGACAATCCATGACACCAAGGTATGTAAATAACAGGTAAAGCATTTACATTGGCTCAATGGTGTATGACGCAACTGGCAGATACTGTCGTTAAGCAGAGAGTGTCCGTTTAGAGAAATCTGTCTGTATTCTAGCATTGGAAATCGCCAGCGAGGTAACAACAACAACAACAGCCAATCAGGGCAAGTCATGCTATCACAGTGTCTCTTGCGATAGGGGAATTAGTCTAGACTTCACTAGGCCATGGATATATGGTACCACTTGAGATTTGCCTATCATATAACCGGGAAATTTGAAAATGCTTATCGAATTCGACTTACAAGTTAGAACCAAACCTGTCATGCCACGCGAAGTACAGTGTACCGATTTTGTTTGGTGTTGCGTTCCCCTGATACTAGGAGCGCTACTGTTACTCATATATCCTCGCTCAGTTATACATGGATCTTTGGATTAATAAGTTTCCCGCCAACTCCGACAACTTACGTCATCACCGGAATTCAAAAAGTGTTCACTGTTGTCCGGAATGGTTGCTTGCTTGCTTGTCTTCTTACGTGGTAGCATAAATATGCTTTTCCATTGCGTAAACGTTTCTTTGTTTTTTAATTATGAAGCATCATAAAATATTAATTTGCTTAAATTTGATGTGACACCAGAAGATTCTGCTGGTATTAGCACCACTTTCAGTTTCCGTAAGTCTTGAAGGTCATACAAATCCGTGACTTTTCCACTTTCTCGTTGTAGACTACTTAAACGATTCCGTAACTTTTACCACTTTTTTCACATTCTTTACTGATTTTTGGATTGAATTTTCCTGTTGAGTACTTCGTTATGTTTCACTTATGTTCAAACATGTCTAGTAGCTTCAAAGCATATGATTTACTATAGATAAATTAATTTATGAATTCTCACGTGTCGTTTTTCACTAGTTTGATTATTTTTTATGTTGATCAAAGTAGGTTTCAGAGTTGTAATTATCCCTTAACAGGTAAGTATGCTAAAAACTTATATGAAAAGGTTCATAAATAGTACATTTTGCCATCACATAATGTATCTATGTATTTCTATTTTTTATATTTTTATATATATATATATATATATATATATATATATATATATATATATATGTACATGATTAAATTAGCCTAATTTAGATTCTCTCTGCCATATACTTTAATTAAGTCACATCTTTTGTTCAAATAGTACAAATGTATGAATTCTCATGCATTATATAGACTTATAATATTCATGATTTACTTGCATGGTCAAAAACACCTGATGAAGCTTAATAGAATATTGCGAAAGTATGAATAAAAAGGAAATCATAGAGAAATTTTCTAAAATGATTTCATGACTATATTCACATATGCGTTACGATGTTCTTGCTACTCCTTTTCTTAATTTGTTTATGAATGTTTGTACATATATTTTCTTCAAGGTATTTGTGCCTTATATATATAAATATATATATATTTATTTTCTTAGATTGTGGTTAAAAAATTTTGTATTCCATATATGAGTAACATTTTTTTTCACCTATATTCGTTAGTCATTGCAGCATTTACTGTATTAAGTCAAGTCTAGTTTCTTAGTTATTTCATAAGAAATAACTGTGATGTGTAATAACTTTGTACGTTGTGTATATACTTTATATTTGAGTTTTTATAATACTCTTCATACTTATTTTGTGAATCTACAAGTTTAATAAAGCTTAGATAATTGTTATTTTTCATAAAGGTTTATTTATTTTTTTGAAAAAATTATGCATAAGAAATATGATTGCTTTAGTGGGATTATATAATATGTTAATAGGACTAGTTGGTTTTGGGATTTTTAATTTATATAACGCTTTAATTAGCGTTTCTCTATTTTTTTTTGTAGTGAGAGAAATTTGTAAGATGATGTTGAATATTTTGAACTTCTTTTTGACATTCGCAAAGAGGAGAGGTTAATAATATGTGCATTTTATAAAGGTGGTCATTTAATTTAGTGTGGCTAGTTCTAGCTCTCATAGTGGTTATTAGAATTTTCCTAGGAATGTTAATATCTGTGAACCAAGTTTATTTTTCATCTTTATAAAACCATTTATATGTATTGTTGGATTTTTTAATGTCTGATTTTAATTTTATTTTCTAACTGTCCGTGATTTCTTTTTTTTACTATAGTGTATATATCAGACCAATAAATTCTAGTAGTTGTTGTATTAGGGAGGTTTCTACTCGCTTTCGCGTACATATCTACGACATCGTTATGCCCAGGTAACTTTTCGTGACTTGGAACAAATGCAAATTGTATATCTTTTCCCATTTTCTTGTTTAATGTAATTAGTTCGATTATGTCAAATATTACATACGCGGATGCGAGGCGTACATCTGTTTGTAACTTCTAGATAATGTTTGAAGGACACTCTGTGAGTCTGTTAAGATTATTTTGTTGTTGTTGTTGTTATTGTTGCTGAAGAAGTAGACTATACCCTACCGCCTTATATATAGCGAAACTTTCCGCATAGTATATATTTAACATGGATTCGATTTTGTACTGGAGTGCATATTTTTTGCATTCGTCCCAAACAGCACAAGCCGTAGCATCTTAATTTTTACTACCGTCTGTGTAAATGAAATAATAATTTTCCCATTTTTCGCGATATTCTTGAAAATGTCTGAACTTCTTGATATGTATATTGTCTATTGTTTCTACCGGACATGGTATTTTAAAAACAGGATTTTTTGTAGGTGAATATATTATGTTTATATATTTACTGTATTGATTGTTTATTATATTCCATATAGTTATTTTGTTATGGGAATTTCCCTTTAGATTATTTATATCTTGTATGTTTTTATGATATTGCACATTGAAAGGATGTAATCTATTCTGTTTAACTTTACAAATAAATTTTGAAGCTTGTTTTAGTCTGCATGTTTTAAAATCTGTAATGTGTCATTCTGCATATGTGGCTAAAATAGGATTATTTTACATTACACCCAGAGCAATTCGAAGAGCTTTTCTTTGTAGAATTTCAAGTTGATCAATATTTTTTTTTTTTTTAATAATGGGAATGATTGCTAAAATATATTCCAGGTTAGGTATTACGTAATTCTTAATGAATAGTAATAAAGCTGAAGGGTGTCCTCCAAATTTAGTAGTCGCGATAGATCTTAATATGTTTAATAATTTATTACCTTTGTTTGATATTTTGGTAAAGTGAGCTTGAAATGTTAGTTTCTTGTCAAGGGTTAGTCCTAAATATTTAACGGTGTCTACAATTGGTATATTGGTTAGTCTGTGGCTATTATTGTTGTAAATATGTTTCTTCCTTCTTGAAAATGTCATTATATTTGATATTTCTTCTGAAATTAACATATTTTTCGTTTTAAGCCATTGGGATAAGTTTATAATCTTTTTTTTCAATTCATTAAATTTGGTTTTCTCTATGTTTTCTGTGGATAAAATTGCTAAGTCATCCGCGTATAGTAAGTATGTAATAGATTTAGGTATTTGTCCATGTATGTCCGCTAGATACAGATTGAAAATCAAGGGCGCCAATACTGATGTTTGAGGAACCCCTGTATTTATCTGTATTTGTTTGGGATACTACCGTTAAAGTAAAAAAATCCTTTTCTTTGATGTAATAAGCCTCACATTATTTTTTGGTAAATATAAGGAATTTTAATTTTTTTCAGTATGTCTAATAATGTTGATATGTTTACGACATCATATGCATGGGATATGTCAATGGAAGCAGCGCGAGTAATAAGATTATTATTGAGGTTATTTTGAATTATTAAAGTTAACAATGCTAATGCATCGAGGGTTCCACAATTTTTCCTAAATCCTAATTGAATGGGCGGGGGGGGGGGATATTCTCTGCCTCTAAAAACCATTCTAAACGTCTTTGAATACTTCTTTCGAATAGTTTTAGTACATTTGATATAAGTCCAAGCGGCCTGTAAGATTGCCCTTGTGTACTAGACTTACATTGTTTTAATATTGGAAGAATTACTTGATGTGTCCATTGTTCTGGAATATTTCCTGTAACTAATATAAAATTGAATATTGTACAAATCCAATTAATTCCTAGAGTTGACAAATTTCTTAAAGATTCGTTTTCTATTTGGTCTATGCCCGGAGAAGTGTTTTTAGTACTGTGTAAAATTGTCGCGATTTCGTTCATCGATATGGGGGAATGTAGAGCTTTGGTTGCACTTTTATTATTTACCGTTAATAGCGAGTCATCAGGAGGCTCAGCTATTCTGTTCGAATTGTGTTTAATCATGTTATTTACAAATTCTTGTTGCCATTGTAAGTTTATAGGTAAAGTTCTTGGAGTCTTGTTGCTTTTTACTTTTTTCAAAATATTCCAAATTGTTGATATATGTGCTTGGGGATTTAATTGCTCACAAAATTTATGCCAAGATTTTTTTTTCTTTTCTAACCGTCCTTTTTAATTTTGCTTCCGCTTTTTTATATTCAATTAAATTCTCTATAGTAAGTGTTTTGAGATATATCGCTAGTCTTTCTTTTTTTTCTTTTGCCAAGATTCCCTACATATTTCGTTCCACCAAACACTTTTCGGATAATGTTTATTTTGTGTTTGAAATCTAATCTTACTTGATGCGGTCATAGCTGAATTTATTATAGTAAGGAAATAATCGTAGTGTTCCTGAATTGTAGTTAATTTAGAAATTTTATTATTTATTAAATTGTCGAAGGTGTTGCGAAAGTGTACCCAGTTTGTCTTTTTCAAGTTCCATTTTCGTAATGAAAAGGAAAATTGGTTTGATTTACACAACAAATTTTGACAATATTCTTAAATGCATGGAAAGTGATTCCTAGTATACATATGATCAGCAGTTCTCCAAGTATAAAAATGTGATAATTCGCTAGTACATATGGCTAAATCGATAGAGGGTGGGGAAGAGCCGTTAGGAGGTGCATGTGTAATAGATTTGTCATTAAGAATGACTAACATGTGTAAATCAGTAAATTCTTTGATCGTTGCTCCAAGCTTACATGTGTAATTTGAGGATAATTCTGATAAATGTGCGTTTAAATCCCCGAGAAACAATTTTGAGTTAGAATTTATCTTATGTAATTCCGTAAAGCTATCGATTGTAATAGATTGATTTGATCTGTTAGATGGGATATATGAAGAAAAAATGGTTATTGTTTGATTGCCAATTACCGCATTGATAGCACAAATATCAATTTTGAATCATGTATTAATTTTAGATTAGTAGATAGTTTTATTTCCTCAAATCTTAGATGTTTCGTGAATAAGAATGCCTATCCCTCTACTATTTTCTGAGTATGGGGATGTAATTGCATTATATCGCGGTAGTTCAATAGAGTGTTTTTCTTTACCCCATATTTCTGATAGACATAGTATATTAGGTTTTGGTTCGTTTATTAGTTTCAGAATGTATATTTTACGAGCCCAAAAAGATTTCACGTTCCAATGAATAATTTTCATTTAATTATATTTGCCTAATGTTACCTCCTAATCAAGAATTCCTTTGCGTAGGTATCCGTCTTTCCCCTCTCCCACTTTTTTTTAATCTAAAATATTGAGGTACATGCTGCAATGGCTTTAACAATAAACTTAAATTTGCAGAGATTTTCTAACATTTTTGCGCTAACTTTTTTGCATACGGATTGTTTATATCTGATAAGTATAAATCTAAAGTTTCTGATAACAAATTCATAGTTTCTGATATAGTATTATGAAAGAGTACTTGCTGATGTTGTATAAATTTCGGTACATTATGCATTAATGGTGGCATGTCAGTATAATTCTTAGCTGAAGTACTAGGATTTTCATGGCGATTAACTATTGACAAGGGATTAGTACCTTTAATTGCTTCGGTTTGAGTTTGTTCTTCAACTACATTCCCTTTTTGAATCATTTTATCGCTGACTGTGTTCGGTTGGATTTTTTTTCCTTACCCAATTGTTCATTTCTATCAACTTTTGGCCTGGAGTTTTTGAAATGAGTACATTTTTAGGAGGATTTTGTCCAGCAGATTCATTTATACAGACTTAATTTTGCTCTCTCGTTGTATTCGTAGGTTGCTGCACTACTTGGGAGTACGAAGCTTTTACATATCTATTATTTTGTACAGGCTTGCCCCGAGCAATGTTTATAGCTACTTAATACGGCAAATTATCTTTTTGCATAATATCGTATGCATTCTGTAAGTTTAGACATTCAGGACATTGATACAATGTTTTTCCTGCTGACATGGAGAAGCATGTTTTTCCATTCCACAGTCAGAGCACCGAGCAGGCTTGAAACATTTCTCCTTGTAATGTCCAAAATATGTCCGGAATGGACCCGTCTGCATGACACAAGTTTTCAGTATGCTGAAACCAGGGCTGGGTTGCAAGAAAAATACTTAAGTGTAAAAATCTGTCTTAAGCAGATCATCGAACTTTACATAATACTGGAGTGACTACTTAAACAAAACAAAACAAAAAACAAAAAAGCCGCACAGCGATAAGAAGCGTATAAAACTGAGTTAGAACTGAAAATTTGGCCCACATTGGATTAGACTGGAAGTGGACAAACAAGTTTAAACGTTTGATCTGGAGTGTAACTTTAACGCTAAGTTGTCACTCCAGTATTCTGTAGAGCTCGATGGTCTGACTTAAGTCAGATTTTACACTTAAGTATTTTCTTGCAACCCAGCCCAGGACAACTTGTTATCGATTTGAAGCCCGAGAAAGTTGACTGTTTCCACAGGCTTTATTGCTTTCTTTCCTGTTCGAAGAACTAGATAAGATGTAAACTTGGCTTGATGAGTATGGAAATACAAGCATAAAGTTTTAGCAGTATTCAGGCATAAATTATTGCTTTTTAACCACGAAACTAACTGTGACATGTTATTGTCAATTTTACCTTGGACTGTGGCTGATTCGGATCTTATTATGGCATTTGTATCATCTGCATATAAAATAACTTTAGCTAGTTTTAAAGTTTTAAAACCGAGCAGCCGTAGCTCGGTGGTAGAGATCTTGGGTTTTTATCCGAGTTTTCATCAGTCACACCAGGCAAATATCGGGATGGTACCTTCAACATAGGCCCTGGCCGACACCTTCTCGAATCCTTTCCCCTCCCCTATTACTGCCTGAAAATTCCTAAACTGCATATATAAAATTGAAATTTATTCAAAGGTTTAAACGTACCATATCTTTTTGAGAATGTGTTCTGAAATGCTGCACATTAATAACGTTGATTCTTATTTATCACCGTTGAATATCACAGTTTTGCTTAAAGACCCATTTAAACACATGCAGTGGCTTTTTGCTTTACATTACTATGTTTCTTAAAAATCAACTTTTGTATTTAATATCCTTGATCTATAATTAGTAGTATTATAAAGGGTAATTTATACTTAGGTCTCCCTAAAAGTAAAATTTATGGGAGAAATATATTATTTCAAACGTGACTGGAAGTGATGAAACGCAAAATATAACCTAGTTTCGAGTCATGGTTGTACGAAATAAGACTGGGAAAGTACGAGGCGCTATTTAGGTGGTTCTGCGTTAAAGCCGAGCACATGGTGTGAAAGTTAAAGGTAATGTGTATAGCATTTTATGAAGAAAATATGTGACCTTTCTTACCAATCTTCGTAGCCCACCATAGTGTCCGTGATCTTTGTAGCAAAATACGCGTCATTCATAACACGAAGTGACGCCACTTGTATTCCTACGCATGCTGCCACATTTGCATAAGGTGAACAGCTCGATTACTATTTAACAAAATAATAATGACACATGCATCTTCGTAACATTTTTTGAATTGCCGGGTGTCACTGGGTGTTTATAGAACTGCCTGCGTAAATTATTTGTAAGATAATGCGTGATATGGAGCGTAGATTAGATTAGATTGCGTTCATTGGACCACGTACATGCAAATTGCAAACTGGTATAGAACATATCAATCCTGTAGCATATACATACATACATACATTCCAAACACCCACATACATGATCAGACATGGCACGTCAAAATTGTTAGGGTGGTGTGATGACATTCAGAGTAAAAAAGTTACACAAAGCAAGACACACAATAAACATCTAGATCATAAACATCTACATACATCTAGCCCACAGTGAACATATATTACACGAACTCTCAAAGTATTAATGAAAATATATTCGTTTGGCTCAATAGCTTGAAGAAGATGGGGAACCTAGAATACATCTTATCTTCGCCTTTACCCTTTTCGGTGCGACTTTTAATTTGTACACTGTTTCAGTACGTTAAGGATTACAACATTCTATTCATATATAGCAGCAAGAAAACACGCTTATAAGATGGCACTTTGTAAGATATGCCATTCCCGTATATAAGAAGTTTGGTTTGCTATCTTGAACGTAAATTAAACTATACGGAACTGAATCTAAAATATAATCAGTACTGCATAAGCAGGATCAGTTATTGTAACTATTCAACATAATGTTTCTTGAAGTACTAAACGTTCCGATAAGAATGTTCGTTTTAAAACTCGAGTGTAACTCGATTCAGATTAAATAGTACAATTCTAGAAATCAGGATTAATATAATATATTTACTTTCCTAATCGTTAAGTGATGTCTGATGCTTATGTGCAAACAAACGTCTAAGTGATATTTTCAAATAAAAAATAATCACGAGTACATTTTTATATATAGCAGAAAAAATGTGAGGCATAAAATATTCATACTTTGCATATTCATGTTAGACTGGAGTCCGCTTTTGTGGAAAGTATGAATACTTAATGTCACATATTTTTCCTGTTATATATAAAAATGTACTCGTGATTATTTTTTATTTGAAAATGTTACTTAAACGTTTGTTCGTGCATTCGCTTCAGTTACCTAGGAATACACTGAAACAAGCACTTAATACATGATAATGCTACGCATTTCGTAATTTACTATTTTGACAAATGTGGTTTTAGATGACCTGAAACACAGGAAAATGGCTTCAGATTTTTTTTCTTGAACACGTGTGCAAGTTCGTAGCTACTTGTGTTGAATGCGCTTCCAGTGTTGATACATGCATTACTTCGGACGAATGGAACATAGAATGTGGTTAAAAGATCAAACGGCAAGAACACATGTACGCCTTGAAACAATGTGTCTTTGTACTCATGTCTCCCCATTGATTTTGCAGCACATTACGCTCACTACACATCCGAAAGAACGGAGATACATTGGAAGTACATTTAAGGCCATATAACAGAAATAGCAAATATACAAAGAATTATTCAGATTGGACTTTTATGTTTAATGCGCTAGTTCTTACTACAGATAAGGCACAAGGATTATGCGTCTGAGCCATTTCTTTCATTAAGAGCATGGGCTCAATTCACAAACATTTGGTCTCATTATTAAGCAGAGTAGATAACATTAACATATAAGAAGTACTTAACTGAATTTATATTATAGGAGACAATCATCTTAGAATCATATCTCTAGTAGCATTACTGTAACTCAGCAGGTAATTTAAATTGTTCTTTATTTCTCATATATGTAAGTTGTAATATCTTCAGAAATATTTCGTCATACGAAGATCAACGACCGCCTCCGGAGATAGTGTATATAAGTAGATGCAGAGCAATGTAGAATAGCTACACCTTGAGCTTCGGCCAAAGCAAAACCAAGGCCGTCTTCAGTCAGTTTTAGTGTTCCTCTTCGGACAGTTGTCCGCAATAAATTCCTCATTACCTTGATCCTTCTTGTCTTCTTTATTGGCTTTTACCTTTCTAACCTTGTTCCTTCCTCCTCCTTGCTTCTAGCCTGTCTTCAGATACGTAGGAGAGAGAGAGAGAGAGAGAGAGAGAGAGAGAGAGAGAGAGAGAGAGACTCTCTCTCTCTTTTTCTCATACTCACTCATTCACTATTTTTTAAACCTAAATCCTCACCTTATTGTTAGCCCGTCTTCATATAGGCAGGTTGGCAATATCCTTTATGCAGGCCCGTCTTCAGATAGACAGGTATGCATTATTATCCAACCCGCTAGCCCGTCTTCAGGTAGGCAGGTAAGTGACACCTTGTGTTCCTGGCCTTTTCCTATCGGCAGGCCCGTCTTGAGATAGGCAAGTCCGCATTTACCTTTCCTTCCTTTTCACCTATTTAATCTATTATTTGCCTTTCAGCTCGTCCACGCCAGAAGCCGGAGCATTTGTAAAATTGTATGAAGTATTTTGGGGTAGCTTGGGACGTTACATATATTGGTGCCCAGCTTATGGGCTCGAAATCCGAGCAGATTTTTGTGTACAATTTTCAGAGAATAGTAGTCACAGGGTGTAAGGTGACGAAAATAAGGATGTAGTGTCCCGCGAGACTACCTACCCCAGGGAAATATGATGAAACTGCCCATCTCAGAAGCAGTACTAGAATAAGTAAGCGGAAGGAGGCTAAACGACACAATCGACGAAGCAAGGGGCAGTAGGAACTGAAACAGAACCGACACAGGAGGGAGAAGAAGCTGCTAGCCACACTATATTGCAGCAAGTATTGGGAAAAGTCAACGGCATGGACCATAAAATGGACCAAAAACTTAGTGAACTAGAGCAAAGATTTACTGCATAAGACCAGAAACTCAGCAGCCTGAACCAAAATTTCAGCAGTATGGACCAAGAATTCAGCAGCCTCGAACAGAGGTTTAGTAAGCAAGACGAAAAAATGGACTAACGATGCAGTGGCCTCATGGGAATATTAGCAACTTAAAATCATACCTAGACCAGGAATTTTCACCAGGGGTAGAAATTCAGCGAACTCAATACTGATATTGAGAAGAAGATAGATTGTTTCCGCAGAGAATGCCAGACGGGTTTTAATAAATATAAAACTATAAACGGGTGCCATTAAGAAGAAGTTACCCATGTTGAGAAGACCAACGAATGATTTATAACCTTGGAAATCGATATTGTAAGCATATAAAGCTCAATGGAAACCTATAACAAGAACGACAAACAGCAAATAGAAACCACCGTGAAGAAAAAATGCAATAAAAATGGAAGAAGAATTAAGAGATTAAATCAAAAGATTACACAGAGAAAATCCATGTCAATCTTCGAAGATTACCAACAAGAGAAATTCCAACAAGTAAAATGGATGATTATGCCAAAGCCTTTCCCAAGAGCTTCTATCATTCAGAAGAAAATAGCATAGCGGAGATACCTATGAATTTCATACAAAAGCTGGTAGATGACCTAGGAAATAGGAAACCAACTCGGGAAACCAGCATTGAGGATTACAACCATGTACCAAGATGGAAAGGCAATGTTCAGGAAACAAGCATAACTAAATATCTCGAGAAGCTCAGACGCTATTTGAAAACTGTGGGAACTTCGGAAGAAGACTACAAGTATATTCTTGGATGAGCTACGACAGGAAGTGCCGAGGGTTGGTTCCATCTAGTGAAAGGACAAATCTACAACTATCAAGATTTCTGCAATATATTTACTGAAAAGTATGCTGATAGAAAAGTCATAGAAGGAAGGATATGATTGATTCGGGCAATGTGAGAAGTCTGGAGCAAGAAATAACTAAATAGACGAGATTGATCCAGATATTACCGCCGAGGAATTATTTCAGGAAGCGGTGAGTATCCCCGCTTCCGAATTTCAAAAATTGTTAACTTGCACAAACCTTAATCAACACCGAAGGATTGCTAGAATTTCTGGAGAGACCAGGTGTCCTTCGATCAAGAAAAAAATTAGGGATTCTGTCCAGAAAGGGATGAAACCAAGACCGAAGAGGATAACCGTAATTACAATAATACTGAAAATTCTCCAATCAGGACAATAATAGACAGAAGCCCGATTACCAAAAGAGTGGAAAGAAATATGGTAAACATTAAGATAAGAATAAAAACTGGGATAATAAAAATACTACTCCCTGTACTAAGGAGGAAGAAAATAAGAAATACTCGTGGGGAGACCGCAGTAAATCAAGTAAATATGCACTTAAAAGCTGGCTGAGAAAATCAGGCCTCAGCAATAACACAATAATCAGGACGTTAGACAAAACGGAGCATCACACATCAATCGCAATGAGCAGAGGAATCATAACCCTCTGTTGTTAACAGCAGAGGGGAAACCTTTAAACTGAAAACTAGGGAAGAAGTTAGAGTCAACTCCTTTTCGCAAAATAATATTCAAGGCTCAGTAATCAACCAAACGAGTGGCTAAGATGCATTTATTACAGCAGAACAAATACATTCGGAAATTGAATCCATGAAAAAATGTAACAGAGATGCAAAAAATAAATTACAAGAGCTATTACTAAAGTATAAAGAGGGTTCAGTAAAATACCAGGGCACCGAAATCGTATGTCTATGATTCAAATTAAAAGAAGTTGTTACCATTAGAACCGAACAATTTCCCATCGCTCAGTCTGTACGAGAAGCAACAAATCTGGAATTAAGGAAGTGGTATGCATGCAATATTATCGAACAAGCAGAAAACTCCCGTAAACATGTAGTAAGAAAAAGAGATGAATCAGTGAGACCGGTTTTGGACCTACGATAGCTTAAATCAACATGTAATATTCCCACAAAACCAGGTTGAGAGCATAGACAACATACTTCACAGTTATTCCGAAGCATCCAAATGGTTTCGAATCTTATTGTTAGCCAGTCTTCAGATAGGCAGATTGGCAATATCGTTTATGCAGGTCTGTCTTCAGATAGGTAGGTATGTATTATCCAACTTGCTAGTCTGTCTTCTAGTAGGCAGGTAAGCGACACCTTGTGTTCCTGGCCTTTTCCTACCCGCAGGCCCGTCTTGATAGAAAAGTCGGCATTTACCTTTTCTTTCCTTCCTTTTCACCTATTTGATCTAATATTTGTCTTTCAGCTCATCGGATAATCCCACGCCAGAAGCCGGAGCATTGGTAAAATTATATGAAGTAATTTGTGATAGCTTGGGGACGTTACTCCATGTTTTTTCCTCAGTCATACCAGGCAAATGCCGGGACGGTAACTTCAACTTAGGTCCTGGCAGACACCTTCCAACATCCTTTCCCCTCCCCCATCACGGCCTGAGCCTCAGATGCCTAAAGGACATAAGTAAAATTTAAAAAAATCAAAATAAGGAGGACACTACAACAACAGCTTAAAGAGAGAGAGAGGATCTAGATAAAGGAAGATGAAGATAAACGTTAGCGCAGTATTGCCATTTGTGAAAGGCATTTATTTATAAAAATTTAAACGAGGTACTGAAAAGGATATAATATACAATATTTACTTGTTCCAAATAAGAATGTGAAACATATATTCAGAACCTCAAAGGACACATTTGGTCTAAGGATGCCGGGAAATGTAATAAAATTTGAATGTGGCGTATGTTACATTGGGCAGACTGGCCGTACAGTGCAATGCAGGCTGGAAGCTCTTAAGTACGGTTATATAGAAATGTTAACTGATGCAGAGTACTCAATAGAACAGAAGCACAAAATATTTTTTGAAGAAACCAAATTCTTACATTCTGAAAGCAGAATACACAATAGAGTGGTTCTAGAAACAGTGGAGATTAAATTTAATAATAATAATTCAATTTGTTAAAGTAGCATATTATAAAGCAAAGTTTAATAGCAGTGGTGACGAGGAATCACTTTGTTACAATCCGTCAGGAATCTTGAAACCATCTGATATAATATTACCTACCCATACTCTGCTTATTAGGTCGTTAACACATTTTCGCAAGTTGAACAAGTTTCTTCGGAATTCCAAATTGTACCACGATGATGTATAGCTTTTCCCTTTTAATAAAATCATAAGCCTTCTTAAAATCAATGAAGATCTGGTGAACTCGCATTTCTGTATTCGCATTTCTTCTCCAAGATTTGTCTCAAGGCGAAAATCTGGTCCAACGTGGATCTATTTCTTCGAAATCCACATTGGTGATCTCCAATTATTTCATCTACGTATACACTTAGGCGAGTTAGCTGTGTATTACTCAATACTTTGTAACATGTTGGGAGTCACGAGATTCCGTGGTAATTATTACAGTCCAATTTATCGGCTTCATTATAAATTGGGACTACTGTTGAGATTTTCCAATCCTTTGGAAGCTCCTTCTTTCTTCATATAGCGTTATCAATTTATGCAGTTCCTTGATTAGTGCCGTTTCTCCCGCTATAATTAATTCGGCTGGAATACTGTCTATTCACTGTGATTTGAAATTTTATAATTTCTTTATCGACATTTCGGTCTCGGTCTCGCTAGGTTCGAGTATCCACGGTTCTGCGGTATATATTTCAAATTCCTCTGTTTGTTCTCCGTTGTGTACATTAAGAAGTTTATCGAAATAATTTTCCACATATAGATAATTTTAGTCGGACCCGCCTGCAGATCTCCGCGCATCTCTAACCTCGGCTGGTAACTCTTTTATTAACGAGTTTACCTCTTTGTATAGATCTGGTATTTTATTTGTCTTCCCGTTTTCATCTATCTCCTGTATCTTCTGCGTCAGATATTGTCTCTCGCTTTTGTTTCTGAACCCGCATGTCGCGTTGCGTTTTGCGTTACTCTAATGCTTGGATTTTTGCTTCGCTTTTATTACTTAGCCATCGCTGCCTTGCTTGTTTTCATTCCTTATGAAGTTTAAGGCATTCATCATCAAACCAAAATTGTTTTTCTGGTGTTTCTTCTCACATACACGTTCCTTTGCTGCCCCCTTCACTGTGTCACGAATTGCCTCCCACAACTCACTTACATCAATTCCACTATTAATTTAATCTTTATTACTATTCGAGTCGGCTAAGATTTCGAACCTATTTGAGATTTCGAGTTGGTAGTCTGCTTTTACGCTTGGATTATCTAATCGTTTAGCTTCGAATAAGTTGTATTGATTTTTTTGCTTTCTTTGTTCGCGATGCGTAACTTTTCCTTCACTTTTGTGATTACTAACTGATGGTCGGTGTCACCTTCCGCGCTCCTCTGTAGGACCTAACATCCATTACATTAGCGTGTCTTCTTTTATCTACTAATATATGATCGATCTGGTTGAGCGTTTTGCTATCCGGAGATACCCATGTGTATTTGTGTATGTCTTTGTGTTGGAAGTATGTGTTCTTTACTAGTAGGTTTTTCGAGATCGCGAAGGTTATCAGTCTTTTTCCATTGTTGCTGGTGATTTTTTTGTTTATGCATTTTTTTATCCTTTTGTCTTACATAAACGTCGCCTGGAATATGTCATCATTTAATTGTAGGTTAAGTGTATATTTTGATAGTAATATGGAATATGTTCAAGCACTGTATAAGTACAACAACAACAATTAGTTATTCCATTACTATGTCGTTTTGTAAGTGTTTGTGTTTTTATGTGACCTTTTTGTTTTGTTTTATGTACTTTCCTGAATACAGTTTATGTATGTAACTGTACTGACACGAATTAGGTGGTAGAACAGCTTCAGCTGAATCTCGTCCACGTTAATAAAGAATGTTTGAATTGCATGTTTGTTTGAATTTCGTGCATTTGTCTTTAGTTGGTCTATATTTTTCCTCCCTCCCGACCTTAGCGTTGAAATCACTCAACACAATTTTCTAATAATATTTGTAACAGGGTCCGGGGACCGACCGTACTTATGCAGTGACCTGATACATTCATAACCGACCGTACTTGTGTAGTGACCTAATACTGCATCTACTTCCAGGCCGCAACCCCTACGTTATTCCTCGATAGCAGATATGTGCAACTGCCGGATCACACTTGTGAGCTTCCACTGTGTGGGAGGTAAATCAGAATACCTCCTCCAATGTTCAACCAGTGGATTCAACCAGGAGGCTGTTAAAGCCTCCACCAGTCCCGTGGGAGAAAGCGCAATCCCTCCGCCCGGTATTATATTTATGTGGGAGTCCACAGGCACTGCGATCTCCCTAAGCTCGTGGGAGGATGGGGTGTCCTCCACCAAATATTCTCACTGAAACACTCAGCTTCGAGATATCAGAAACATCGTTCTTTATTAGGGCATCTACTTACAATGGCAACCAACTTATTCTCTTTCAATGTGGGAGGAAGGGAACTTCCTCCACCAACTTTCTGTTATTGGTTCCAGTTCATTCTGTTACTTTGCTCCTTTGGAACTGCTGTGAGAAGTAGTAGTAGTAGTAGTAGTAGTAGTATTGGACAGAACGATCATAGTCGTCCTGTCAACGCAGACGGTTATACCGTCTCTTCGTTATTGTTTTATTTGTAATCTATATTTTACATAATTGTTGCTGGTCTAAGTG
>JAGDQP010011001.1:0-31191 GCA_022664845.1 Lepisma saccharinum
AAAAAAAAAAGTTAACATTTTCATTGACAAAACAATGAAGAGTTTCCATTGTTACCCACTATCAAAATACTACCAATTATGTATTTTTCGAAATTACTATATTATACTTGCATTTTCAATAATAAATCCTTTGTACTCACATAGAACTTCAACCATTGTGATAATTATAGAAGCAGTTTCTGTCCTTTACGAGACACAAATGTTTACCACATTTCAAACATTTGAGAAATTATTTATTCTTTACACAATGAGCACATCGCTGTCGCTCATTGTCCACAGTGGCGAGTGGTCGACATGATCTTTCCTTATGTCTGTTGAAGGTGTCCATGTACGGCTTCTTCTTTTCCTTTGCTTTTCATTTGGTGGAGATGAATAGCTCCTCTTTGATATTTTTTGCAACATTTCAGCAGACTAGTTACAATACTCGATTGAAAACATCTTAGCCACATGTGTTTTACTCCATTTTGGCTGCAGTGATGTTTATACAAGATACAGTTGTTTACTACACAGACTATTACAAAATGAAAAAAAAAACATGAATATGTACCATATGTTAGAACGGATACCATGCTTATACTTGGCAGCGAGGTAATTGTGCCAATCAACTCCCCCCCATTGCCTCTGTAAACTCGTACAGAGTTCGGTATTTGTACTGAAACACGTCCCATTGCTTTTCTATCCCATCGTTTTACAACACCAGCAGGATCGACCCTAACGAAAGTTGATGTAACTGTTACTGCCCCGTTGTTATACCAACGTACAGCACACATCTCATGTTGATTGTTTGTTCTCCAATCAAAGATCCACGCCCACTCTGTTTCAGTTCCTTCTCTTCTGCCGAAACATAATTTTCCGACCTATTGGAGCGGATTGTTCCAAGGAAACGAAATCCTTGCCCGAGTAACGTTTCAGTCAAAGAAATGCTGGTAAAAAAGTTGTCAGCTATTACTTTTATAGTTTTTACCTTTAGGTATTGATACACATAATTTGATAACATCTACTCCAGTACCCAGACTTGTGTTCTCTTTCGATTCCCCGTCGTATATTTGAAAATCATGCAGAAATCCAGAAGTTCGTGCTCGCTACCAGATTTTGAAGCCCCATTTATGTGGCTTAGAAGGTATATACTGTTTCAAATATGAACTTCCTCTGAACGGAACAATGATTTCGTCTACTGCGATGTATTCTTCAGGTTCTACTTTCAAAAATTCAGCGCGCAATGCATCCAAGAAAGGTCTTTTTCTTTTTCCAGAGTTCGTCTTTTTTAGTCTCCTCAGAAGAACCAAGGTTGTCTACAAAGTGAATATATCTCAATAATTTTTAGAAATCTTTGCTTTGTAAAACAATCAGCAATCAATGGATATTTTGTTTCACTCTCCCAGTACATCCTAACGTTAGGCATTGCAACAAGTCCCATCATTGCATACACTCCAATAAAATTTTCTATTTCTTTCACATTGGAATCAAGAGGATTTTATCTACTTTTTGTAAATGATAAAGATTAGTTTGCTCTGATATAAGTTTCAACAGCTCGTTCGAAAACAACGGTTTGAAATATGCATAAGGTGTTTGCTCCTCACATGGTGGTTCGGAAAATCCTTGTTGACATGGACAATCTGGTACATTGTACTGATCATTTGACCATTTCCACTTGTACTATTTTTTGCTTGGTCTTCCTTTGTTTTACTGCCTCCACTACTTTCACCAGCCGATGGTGTTCCACATAATTCGTTGTCATCACTCTCATCTGTTTCTGTGTCCAACGAATCTATTATATCTTCTACTGTTTTACCATATGAAACTTACCAGTCATCATCACTACCATAACCACTAAAAGGATCATCAATTTCACTGTCTGATGTAATTATTTCATCCAAGACATTCCTTATTTCTTGGTTTGCCATTCCTTTTGACAAGATAATAAAAGATTTTATTTCATTCTGTTGATCATAAAGCATACAAGTATGTACAATGGTATAGAAGATGTCAGTAACAGTGTTATAACAAAGAATTAGACATAGGCGAACGAAAAAAATATAATAAAGTACTATAGAAACTAAGAAGTTACAAAATATTAAAAAATGTAAAATATATTTAAAATAAATAAATAATTACATCAGTTGTACAGCAATTGTAGGGTACAACACTTCTGATACTAAAAATACAATAGTTACATTTTTTTTAGTATTTATCTCTTTTGTATATATCTTTATAATGCAGCGTGTACCAAAGAAAAACACTCCATATATTCCTTTACTGAGTAAAAATAATGATATAACAAAAATGATGCAGTTCTTTTCTGAATTGGCTAAGTGTGTTTTGAGACTTTAAATAGCTAGGAAGTTTATTATATAAAACAATGCCAGTGTATTTGCATCCCTTTTCATACAAGACAGTACGATGTTCCACTAAGAAGAAATTGTGTCTATTTCTAGTAGAGTAACTGTGTTGGTCCCCTACACAATTTAGCGTAACTTCAAGGTATTTTTTCACAAATACAAGTATGTTAAGTATGTACTGGCAAGGTAGTGTAAGTATACAGAGCTTTTTAAAGATTGGCCTGCAATGTTCTCTAGGTTTAGCACGTGTCATGATTCTAATAACACCTTTTTGTATTTTAAATATGCTATTGGCTTTGCTTGCATTAACACCAACATATAATGCCGTACATTAGGTGCGGCTGAAATAAGCTGAAGTAGATAATTCTTAAGGTAGAATCGTTCAGTACATTTCTAGAACCATAATTGCATATTGAACACGGTTAAGTTTTTGCTAAGGAATGATATGTGCTTTAAACCCAAAAACTTTGTTGATTTTACGAATTCTATTGCGTCGTTTGCAATTTTAATCATTGTTGATTGTGCGTGTTTGTTACGCGAGTGGTGGAAATTTATTATTTGTGTCTTTTCAGCATTAACTTTTAGTCTATTCACTCTGACCCAGTTAGTCAGTGTTGACATAGTCTCATTTAAGTTTTCTTTGACTAGTTCATGATTATTAGCTTTTAATATTATATTTGTGTCGTCCGCGTAGTGTGGTTTTAGCAGGCTGAATCATATAGGGGAGATCGTTAATATATATCAGGAATAAGAGAGGACCTAAGACTGACCCTTGCGGTACTCCGCAAGAGATTGATAGCCTTTCTGATAAGTGCTGAGACATTTTGTTATTTTTCTTGTTATAATGTGTTATTTCCACTGTTTGCTTACGGTTTAGTAAGTAGGTGCAAAACCAATTTTAGGCGTTCCCTCTTATTCCATAGTTCTGTAGTTTTGAGAGTAGTTCTGTATGTGGTACTAAATCAAAAGCTTTAGAGAGATCAAGAAAAACACCTATACATTTATCTTTCTTATCCAAATTTTCGCGTACTGTTTCCATGAAATCATAGATAGCTGTTTCTCTTGATTTACCTTTCAAGAAGCCATGTTGGTCATTTGTAATCTGGTTGTTTCTTTGGAGGAAGGGTGTTAAACGCACAGTCATTGTCATTTCAACAATTTTTGAGAAGGTAGGAAGGAGTGAGATAGGCCTATAGTTTCCTATATTCTTTTTGTCTCCTTTCTTATAGGGGAAAGTACCCAAATTTCGTCCCCCATTTGTTTTTCTACTCCTGTTGGAACAATAGTAGGTTTAGACACTTAGAAATAAGTACTATTGTAGTTTGAACACTTAGACATGCCATATTGCAGTTTGAAAAGATAATAATGAAATAAAAGAACTGCTGAAAAATAAAAAAAGTACGATTTTTGAATTTACAAAAAAAGTGTTCCTAATTTCGTCCTCCAGTATTTTGAGAGGAAAGAATGTGTGAGTTCCATTTTTAAGTGTACAAATTGCTTTATTTATAAAGGTACTACAAAAACACACCAATACGGAAGAAATACTAGGAAAATGAAATAATGCGTATAAAAATGCCAATTAGGTCTAGAAGTTTCTTTGAAAATAATGTCCACTTTGTAATAGCCTGTTGCTTGCAACGTCACTTACAAAGAAAGGACTACATAAGAAATACCGGTACTCAGAGAACGATATATTATGCTTCACTGAACTACATTGAGGTTTCTTTTTAAGAATTTAGCCTAGGCATACATCACACATAAATAATTTGCTAGGAGGGGAAGAAGAGCACAATTCGTGACACCATTGAAAGCACCTTGTACACCGCACCTTGTCTTCTTCTTCTTCCTCACCTGATGACGGAACATTTAGTCGTCTTTTTTCCTAGGTCTGGAGGATCCCAGCTGAGACTTAAGGCAAAACGTAGAGGTGCTTGGTTCAGTAGGCCTAGATGTTTTACGGCAACTTTCTGCAGAACTGTCCAGAAGAAGTCTTCTTTTCGTGCCCCTTTCTAAAGGTTTATTTATATCAGTAAATACATAGCTAGAAATATTTTTCTTCTCATCCGCCTTCCGGACGTTTTTCATGTGAGGAGATCCTGTGACAAGGAATGATTGATTTCTTTTGCCGCCAATAGGGACTGTGATTACAGGAATTTCTCGAAGATCGTTTGGGCTCACGATAGGCCTAGCCGATGTGGAGGCTTAGTTAATAGGTTCTTCAGTACTAACATCGAGGTTCACTTGAGGTTCCACGTCGTTTTAGGCACGTGCGGAAGAAAGTTCCTCATGTAATCTTTCTTGTTCACGCGGGATATTATGAACGTCCTTTGACTGTTGAGCCAGAAAATCGGCATCTTTAAAAATGTTTGGTTTAAATGGAGCAATACCTGTGTTTGAAAATCCACTAATCGCATTTTGCAGTGTAGCTGCACGACTGTAGGCTTCTCCGAGAAGAGATGCAACTTGAAGTTTCCTCACGATACGTTTATGACGTTTGCAAGCCAGTTTTCAATTGCAGACGCATAAAACGTTTCGAGTGGACACATAAAGGAAACGCCCAAAGGTTGCAGTTTATTTGTTGCATGTGGTGGAAGGCAAACGATGGAAATCCCAACCTCTCGAGCTCTATCGATGACACACATGTTCCTTGTGTGTGAATTATGGCCATCTAATATTAACACAACTGGTTTCTCTTTCGTTGGCTTCACGATGCTTATGAAATGTTCTAGCCAATTAGCAAAAAGAGGTGCATTGATCCAACCAGATTCTGAACATCCTCCAATCGAACCAGGAGGGGCACCATCTAGAAGTTCCTCCTGCCATTGTTTCTGAGGAAAAATAAGCATGTGTGGAATATATTGTCCAGCCGCCGACATACTCGTGACTACTGTCACAGTTGTTCCACGTTCAGCTGAAGCAAGCTCTTGCACTTGTTTCTTGCCTTTTGCCGCAATAACTTTCGTAGTTTTATGTTGGACAACTGAAATGCCGGTTTCGTCCACATTGAAAATCCTTGTAACATCGAAGTTAATTTTCTGGAGTTCAGTTTTCAGAATGCAGAAAAACTGTTGCACGGCTTCTCTTGTAAAATCTTGGATTCGTGTCATCGAAAGATTCTCAGGCTTCCTCATGCTTAGAGATGGAAGTGTCTGTAGGAAGACACTGTTGTAGGAATAGTATCTTCCATTTTCTCCCAGCTTTATGTGTTCGTGACGAAAACGGATGAGGAAAATTATTTTTCATAGCTGATTGATAGGCCATTCTTGAAAGATCGTCAGTAGTAAGCCCGTAGAATTTCCTTTCTCTTTCCAAACAGTGCGCCACAAGCATATCTTCCAGTTCTGCTCTCAACACTGGTGGTCTCCCAATACGTTTCTTTACAATTTCTTCAGAGGATAGAGAAGATTTCACGTAATCCTTTAATGTAGCTCTTGGCACTTGAGAGGTTTTCGCTGCAAATTTATAACCCAATTTATTCTCTCCTACGGCGTTTACTGCATAAATAATTGCGTTGGGATCCCATCTTTTATGTTTGGATATAAGAAATTAGATGGGAGCGAATAATCAGACTCCACTATTTTAACATCTAAACTGAGACGAGAGAGAAACATTTGTTCCAAATTTCGTCCCGGGGATGAAAATTGGGTATACCTGAGGGTACGAAATTAGGAACTCACCAATTTTACAATATGGCGACGAGTGCGCATAGTACTCGTGCTTCAAACAATTACAGCTTTCCAATCTTAAAATATAAATTCTAAACTATTTGTAGACAGAAAATTGTGGTGCGTTTACTTACCTTTGGTGCTAAGAGTGTTGTTACAACCAGGAAAACAAAATATTCTTGCTTGTAACAATTATTAAACAACAGAATAATCACCACACACACACACACACACACAAAAAACGACTTCACGCACCGACACGTCCAGCTCACAACTTCCTCCTTTACGGAAGTGTCAGTTAGGTGCCACCAGACTTCAGCACTTATCTACGTAGATAACCCGGGGGACGAAATTAGGCGCTGGGACGAAATACGTTAGTTTTCCCCTATATAGGCTTTACTTTTGGTATTTTTATTGCATCCGGAAAAACGCCTTGAGCCTAACGACAGATTGATAAATGCGGTTAAGGGATCCGAAATTAGTTCAATGTTATCCTTTATAATACTTGGTGGTATGTCATATATATCTGCTGACAATGTGTTTTTCATTTTTCTCACTACTTTTGTTACTTTACTGAAACATGAATTAGATGTTTTACTGTATTCTCTGAGTCTGATTTTTCACAATAACATACACAAAACGTGTTAAAAACCACAATTCGTGTTTCATCTTTCTATTATTACAAAAGTTCAACTAACATATTTCATCATAAATAAAAAAGCCTCGGTGTGAAATGAAATTATAACCAGCAGCGAAAGAAAAACTTTTTTTTACTACACGAAAAGCCCAGTGGGACACCAGTGGAACACATAATATTCATGTGATATTTTCCACCTTTTTCACACAATGTGACGAATTTTAACACAACAATAGTTGATCACTTACATTTTAAAAAAAATATATATAATGAAACTTTCTGCATAAATGCTTATTTGACAGCACAAATTTATTATTTTCCCAACACAACGGCGCTCATGTGTACATACATAACATACTGTACGATCAACAACCTGTAGAACAGACGCTAACATCGGAAAACCTGATTCAAACGAGAACAAAATTATTTAAGGAAGCAAGAGTGTAATGTGACTGACGTGAGAAAAAAAGCGTTCAGGAAAACGATTGAGAGAGCTCGTGTAACATAGCAAAACGTGTAATTTGTCCCGTCTTTGAAAATATTATATAACACCTAATGAAGTTTAAGCATAAAACTATCACTGAAAATTTTTTGTAGGTTAGGAAAACTCACATTCATCGTTGAATCAACGTTTTGCTTTCCACTATTTTAGAAGGTTTAAAAGCACAATTTAATTCAACGCTTAATAAACGTTTGATACTGGTCATTCTTTAAACGTTTATTAAACTACGTTGAGGAAATATATAATTCAACGTCACCAAATACAACGTTGTCAAAATTCAACGTTTATAAAACGTTAATACAACATTGTGTGCTGTGTGGATAGGGAGAGAAGGACATCTTTCTCTTAGTTATTAGTTAATGATCTAAACATGAATATTACTGATGAAAGGGTGCTGTAAAAATCATAATGAATATGACGTACAGATTATGAATGTGATCTACCCTTCCTTATGAATACAATAATAATAAACAACCGGCAATCCCTGAGATGTCATTATAGTGACAACAAATCAAATAGCAAATAATTTTTAAGTGTCTTTTGTATGAAATAATTTAAAATTAAGTAAATCATTTTAATCTCGTTATTTTTAAAACATTTAGTTAGCAGCTGCTACAAAATATCAATTACTGTACAAAAAAATTGCTTTCAAAATAATGCAAGTCAATTAGGGTTGCCAACCAGCCGGTATTGAACCAGTCTGGCCGGAAATTTTAATATTTTTTTCTATTGGGCCGGTGACTGGTACCAAGCATTCACCGGCACTATTGCGACCGGTAATTTTCTGAACATTAATTGACCGTCTTACGCGTGGCTTTCATAGAGATTTTGCTGCTACCTATAATAATATTAATAATAAACAAGACAACAACTAAAATCTCGGAGTCAACCTTTATTTTCATAACAGAAAACCTTTCCTTAATTTTATCGTTTATTCTATTACCGCTTATTAACGAGATACAATTAATGTACTTTGATAGCGCATATACTTTTTTTTTTAAATTTACATCTAGAACAACAGCACCTGATACAATATATTACCCTACAGATAGTGCTTTTATATAACTGTCAGAACTGAAATACTATGCTGGAGAAGGATAGCGCATTAACTTCTTTCGTAAAAAAATATAAATTTTCTTATTTTATTATTCAGGGGTCGGGATGCCGAGCCGGTATTTCACCGGTAGGGCTAAAAATGGTACCAATTTTGTGATTAAAATCTGTGGCCGATACAGAAGTCTCACCGACCTAACATATGACCGCTATTTTATTTAAGAACAGAGGCGGCGTTTGGGGGGGTTGCAACTGGGGCAACCGCCCCAGGTCCCGTGCTTAGGGAGGCCCCGCATTCCGAGTTGATATTTTTCTTACTCAATGATATAAAAGTTGATCTGTAAAAAAAAGTTTACAAATAAACTAGTTTGTATAGTTTCCATGCGAAATGTAATGTGAAATGGAAATGAATAAAGAAGCACTTGTAATTAGCAATGCAGTTTTTAAAATATATTGTACTTCCTTTAAGTAAATTATGTCGGATTTTTTTCATAATAAACCGTTGTTCATTAAAAAAGAGAATATTTAGTAATAAATTTAGGGTTAGGAATGAAAGGAAGAAGTGAGAGGAAGCATTTACGGGGAAGTTGCTTACTGCTTTATCGGCTTTAGATGTAACATTTCTGCGCTCAGCGATTTTTACGCTTGACGTTAACCAGCGACGTGAACTAGGGCACCGGCCACACCCACTTCGCAAAAATTACCGAAGCTTGCCGAGTGAGTAGTCGTCTGCACGCCGAAGGATGACCACGGAACAAATTAATGCGGCAAATGTTTACGGAAAAACAACATTTTTAAAGTTTATATTTATTTGAAATGAAAAACACTTACCTTATTTATATCGAAGAATCCATGTGTTGAGGTGATAACGTAGGCTGCGTTGAATTCCCAGATGAGATACAGATAAGTGGGAGGAAGCGAGTTAAAAAAGTAGTGAAGTTCGATCATGCGAAATATTCCAAATATACACATCACATTTCAACTGAAGTTTTTTTTCTCTTTCTCTCTCTTTTTTTTTAACGAGTTTCCTCCCACAATATAATTATACATAACTTTAAATAAAAGTTTTAAAACGCAAGTTCCAAAAGAAACACTCCATAAAATATATATGTATCATCTTTCGGCTTCAGTTTTAAAACGCAAGTTTCAAGCAAAACACACACACGCACCAAAAGAGCATTACATTGCAGATATAATTCATGCACGGGAGTTTGAAGCCCAGTACCTCGGAGCCATCACAGTCCGTGGATACAGTTTGGGTTGTTATTTTTACGGTAGTTCATCCTTAGAGGGTATACATGCCCGCTTTTCATCCAATTTGTGAGGCATCTTTTTATTTTAAAAACTCTTTACCACTGCTGGGGTTCTTAAGTTAGCGGAATTATTTTTTTGTATGTTTAACACGTTGGTACTGGGTTCAGGACCCAACTGTGCCGTGTTCACAGGTTGGTTTGGTTAAGGGTGGTTTTTATGTTAGTTAAGACTGCTCGGTCGTTGTGCTTAAGAATTATTGTGTTATTAATAGGTCTATGTATTTTAATCAGTATTGTGTTGTTTTTGTGTTTAAATATGCAGTTTGCACCTTGTTTGATCCGTTCAATTGCTATTAATGTTCTGGGTGGATGAGTGAGTTTCTAAGGATGGAGCCTACAGTTTTTTGGTAAGGCATATTCTAAACCAGTCTTTCAGTGGGTCTGGCGGGAATCGAACCCGTAACTTCCTGTATAAAGTGTGAGCGTGCTAACCTCTTGGCTATTCCGAGGTCTCACATTGTTTCTAGTCGGGTATGTAAAACGTGTTCGGGAAGTTTTTGGTTTGTTCCAGTTTGGGTCTATATCCAGCCTCCTTTTCAGGAACCAGACCGGGCTGGAATTGAACCTGTGGCCATGTATATAAGAGGAGAGTGCACTAACCACTATGCCCGCCCAAGGCCTTCTTTAGGATGATTTCCTCTTACTCGTTCAATTAAGGTGTGTGTGTGATTGTGTTTTTCATTATATCTATATAACAAGTGAGTACACACGCCAGAAACAAATTATTTCATGTGCATGTAAGAGTGCATACCTGTGTGTGCATAAATGTTATATGATAACAATTGTTGTTTGTTTTCTTTACTTTCCTTGTTTCTTTTTAAAAAAATATGTGAAATTGGTGGTCGGTTCTTTCTAATTTTCTTTTCAAAGATAGTTTTCTTATTAGCAAACACCTTTGCTGTATGCGTGGTATATTTCATTTTTGGCCGTGGTCTAGTGGCCTACATATCAGAGGTAGTATATAGTGCTGGCCGTTCACTGGCATGTTTGTGCCTGTAATGGCTATTGATTTTCGTCCTAGAAAACCTTGTGAGTTGGTTTAGCTCAATTGTCGTTTCCATTAATGTTGGTTTTGGAAAGGCTCCTGGTTTGGTACCTTTGTACAAAATCCCCTGAGCGGTGACACTTGTCATAATGTCTCTTAGTATTATCAGCAGCATAATATGAACCCCGTTTTATTACGTAAATTGCGAGCGTCTCCTTTTCAATTTCTTCCACTCCATGAACCATTGAAATGATGGAAATTGCTTTTCTTCTGATTCTACTGTAAGAGCATGTTGTAACCCAAAATGTTCGTGATTTTTTTCCCCGTCCGTTACAAAAGTGCATAGAGCACATTTAAGGTGACTTTTCTTAATTGGTTGTTCTGCATGAAACTTTTGTTCGTGATATCTGAAATTTTCAAGATGATTGAATTGTTTATCACAATTTGGGCATTGATAAGCAAATTATTTATGGGTCTTTAAAGGAGGTGCGATTTCGTTTAATTTATTCGGATGTACTTTCGAAACATGACGCTTAAGTGATTTGTTATGGTCATAGTTCTTACCACACTCTGAACATTCATGCTGTTTAATTTCGTTCATTTTGATCGACTTTACTCACACATCAACGCACTATAAATACGAACACAAAAACATAGTTCTACTAAATACGGACAGAAAATAAAGCTCCACTAAATCCACTAAAAACTACAACAAACTACACAACGAACTAAGCAATGAACGACTGTTCTCCCGCTAGAATATAGGAAAAGAAGCCCTTAGCCCGCCAAGCAGTTAACCAGAAAAATAAACCCAGACAACAGTTTCTTCATGCCTAACAGGTTAAAAAAATGTCGGTGGTATTCAGTCTTGGTTCATTCCAAATGTATTATCAAAAAGGGTATAGGATTCCGTTTCATTTAAATAACATTTTAAAAAAATGCCGCTCCTCCGACGCAAGGAGAGTGTGTGTGCTCTGCCCCCTCCCTCTCCTTCGCTTCGACGATTACTCACTCGGCAAGCTTCGGTACTTTTCGCGAAGTAGGCGCGGTCGGTGCCCTAGTTCACGTCAAGTATTTTTACTTGTACTTTGGCCCCGCGGAGTCATTATTGCCCTAGGCCCCGCGCTCACCTAACGCCGCCTGTGTTTATGAATTATAATAATCTCTGTCAGAGACGATAGTCAGATCTGGAATCCGAGTTTCCAGATCAGATTTGCCACTCTCCCTTTTCCCGGTCTGTTAGATGTTGAATTTAATATTTGTCCTGTTTGAGAAAAAGAAGCGGATTACTTTCTTTGCTACCCCTCTGCAAAATTTATGTTAAGTATTTCCCCCATTTTATATTACATTTTCTGGTAATATTTTTTTATATAGGCCTACATTATATGGCTCTAATTATTTTCTTTGTGTTGCTGGTAATGTGGTTTACTTGATATTATATTTTCTCTGGGAAAATATATCATATTAATCAGTTTCGTCAAGTTTTGAGCTGTTCAAGTTGAGGTATTCTGGTTTGCAATCTTTATATTTTACAGTGGGAAGTGGTGTTTTAGATATTGTTCACCAATCCTGGTTTTCGATTACGTCTTTTTTCTGCACAAGAAGTTTCACTTCTACTCTTCTTTGCTTTTCTTGGGGGGTTTGTTTCTATCTCCTGTGGTTTATGCAACCCCTCATAGCTAGATAGCTGGGCCGGTAATTGTATTTCCCATAGTTGGCATCCCTAAAGTGAATTAATTTTATTATAAAAGAGATATGCATTAAAATTAATACGGTCCCCAACTAAATTTATTTCTTGCTTTTCCATGAAGTGGAGGCAACTACTATGGTTCTTTCATGCAAAGACATCAATATATTTTGTCTGACGTAAACGGATGTTTTGCTACTTAAAATATGGAGTGTGTCTCCTTAACTATACCCGCGATAAGTAGTCTAAGTGATTATATCGACAAAAGCTCAGAATTGTTATTATTTGCAAATTAAACAAATCTGAGGAGTGAAAACTGTTCTGACTTCTGAATGACTTTAGGACGTTACACTTAAAATAATGCGTCAGACACATTTAATGGTTTTTATTTTCCAGTGAACTTTCGTGTATCTGTAGTTCTGTACAAGAACTTTAAGAACCGTATTCAGAAGATTTTTTTTTTTTTTTTTTTACAAATGGGTGTCACTGTACTAACGAGTGGCTAACAACCTTTTAACATTGATACTCACTCGCTGGTAGGGCGCTAGCGTAGTTCATAAAGCTATCAATTTTCCTGTTGCATGGAGTGCCGTTAAAACTAGTGATTTAAAGGCCGAGAAAACGAGAAAAATCGAATATTTTCAAAAGGAAAACGCGAAAAATTATTTTCTTTTCGTCTACGACGCAAAAAAGAAATCCTGGGTTTATTGAAGATCTTTTATTCGTGGTTTTCATAAGGAATACTGACAACTTAGCCCGCCGCATCCATTTCTTGTTTAGGTTGAAAAAAAGTAGAGCTATCACCTCTCCTGTGCGATACGCACGCGGCGTGAACGGCGCGTTGAGGATGTGGATGTAGCACCCCACATTTTCTTGACCTACGGCACGAGGTGGGGTGGTCAGTCCCACGCTCGACTGCCTTTACCTTCCCAAGGTGACCAGGAATACTAAGGATACCCAGATACTCAATTTGATAGGAAGCTGAGTGCACCTCAGAGCGCCAGGCATGGGAACACTGCGAGAAAAGTCTCCAGTGTCCTGGCCGGGACTTGACCTTGGCCCGCCCGATTCGTAGTCATACGCGCTACCGTCTGACCCGCGGCTACTTCTCTTGTTTAGGTTTAGTAAAACTAAATGTTCTAACGCTCAAAAATTACAAACAACTGTGTATTACGAATATAGTATATCTCATTAGCGGCCTTGTACTTCTGTACTTGGAGAATAGTTCCGCCCACTTAGGCATCTTTGGCTCAGACCAAGGGAACTTCAATGATGCTTCAAAATGTTGTCAGTGGTAGTTCCAATACGGAAGCTTTTTTTTTTTTCGAAATGTAGCTATATTTTAAACCAGAATTAACATTTTAAGTAGTTAATTTTTTATCAAAAGTTGTTAGGGTCCGTGTCAAGTTTTTTTTAAAAAAAAAAAACAACGAAAAAATTGATCGCCGGAAAAAACTTTTTCAATTTTTCGTGCTACTTTGGAAATGAACTTTTTTTTTATGCCATTTCGATCTAGCTAACATTATTTGATCATTAATAAATAGTTAAAATGTTTGTTTTGGGTACATATATACGTTTAGAATAATAAAATCTGTTTTGGAACTCCGAGAAGTAAAACTTTTTCCAAAAATGTGTATTCAATCGATTCCAGCTTCCATCCAATGCCATGTTGGACTATTGCATTACGATGAGATAATCTAATGCAGCAGAAAACTTACGTTTTTCGCTCCATCTTAGTAGCTTTGCGAACAGTAAAGTTTTAAAATAAATATTTTACCAAAAGCCAAGAATAGTCGTGTTTTATGAAAGTAAATAATGCCTTATAAATATGATAAACCCGTTCGAACTCCAAACTGTTTCAGTGTGAAACAGGTAGTATGTGAAAGCTACTAATAAATTATTTTGTAAATTATTACTTTATAGTCGAAGGAAATGATTTCATATTTAAACACAATGCTTCCTGAATATTTTAGAAGCTCCTTTGTATAATGAAAAATATAAGAATGTCACATTAAATGAATTTTAAAGACCTGGGTGTTATACACATATTACTCATGGTTAAGCAGCTTATGCTACTATGAATATATACATGCTGTTGAAAATTAGAATGTATTACTATGAGTGTCTGAAGATATATGCCTTACATTGCTCTATTGCTCATTGTATAATTGATAATTGTTCGAAATACGCCTATTCAATTTAGAGTATTACGATCAACGAATATACTTTGTGTATGAAACTACATTTTATTTTCACCATAAATCGCAGCGCAATACAGTCATCAGCACACTTGCACTTAGAGCAAAAGCCATCTCAGACCAAGAAAGCCTCCCTAGTGAACTGGAACATCTCAAGAAGGCCTTACTGCAGAATGGATACATGAAAGATGACATTCGTTTGGCCCTAAAAAGAACCTTTTGCAGCAAGAAGAAGACCACCCCAGAAACTGAAGATCCAGTCAATATTGCAGTCCTGCCCTACACTGGTAAACTTTCTGGAAAGCTTGCAAGAATCCTGAGGAGACACAACATCAAAACCATTCACAGACCGCCGTAAAAAATCAGAAACTTACTTCGTCCAGTTAAAGACGACTTGGGTCTTAAGACACCAGGAGTATACTGCATTCCTTGTGAATGCGGAAAAACATACATAGGACAAACAGGACGAACAGTAGAACATCGATGCAAGGAGCATGAAAGATACATCAAGCTATTTTATCCGGAGAAATCAGGCCTGGCAGAACACAGCATAACAGAAGGACATAGAATTTTATTTTCTGACACTAAAATTATCTCAAAGAGCTCCAATTACTGGGATAGGATCATAAAAGAATCACTTGCCATACTACAAGAACCTAATAATGTCAACAGAGATACAGGATTTCAACTTAGTCAGGATAATGGATAATGGTACTGGTGCCTGGCCCGCAGGGCCCCCGGCTGGACTTCTGGCCTTTAGGCCTAAGATGATAAGAAATTTTTTTTAGAGATTTTACTGAATTAGATGAATGGACTCCGCCGCGGAACACAGAACCCACACCAAACAAACAGACAGAACCTCCACTACTAGTCAGTCTATCCACCTGTGTGATTTTTGTAGACATCATCTTAGTTGTTGAGTTTTGAAGCGACATTTGTAAGTTCAATTGCACAAGAGATAAGATATAATTCCGGAATGAAAAATTTATTATTGGTAGCAAGCTATTATAAACTAATTTGCTTTGAAGTACTAAAAAGAGAGAGAAAGCAATGACAGTAGTTAATGAATGGAAGGAAAGGGAATATTTAGTAATTAGATTTGGCGAAGTGAGTTATGCCTTCCATGGAATAGATGTTATTTATGTATTCATCGCTTCCGTGACGTGGCTCCAAGATGTTGATTTTCTCTCAAGTAATGTGCTCGTTATTTAATGTTTCGTAATAATTCCTGGTACGTGATGTTATGTCTGAGTATTCTCATGGAAAATACTCAACTTATTAGTAACAATCAGGCAGGATTCAGGCAACTTAGTCAGACTTGGACACCAGTCATAAAGAAAGCATACATGAAAACGACCAATCAGCGTCAAGCTATAGGCCAACCAATCAGAGACACGGATTCTTAAGCTCCGCCCCCTATCGTTACTATATATAGTACACCTGAACTGGTCTCAGTACACTTGCCCTGAAGATGAGAACAATGTCTGTTCTTGAAACGTCGGCTCTATCGTCGGACTTCACCTGGCTGATATCCCGAGAACATCTATATAATATTCGCCGCCAGGAAAGCTTCAATTCTCATTACATTTTATTTGTTGTATTCTGTCATTCCATTCATTGCCTTAGTATTCTAGAAAACAAAATAAATTTCTATCATTTTTCTACTGTAAAATAAGTTACTATCGCTTTACCATTATTGTGTAATGAAATGTCAACCGGATCTTCGTTATATACTCAACAATATTTACAGAAGCTCCTATGACCAGAATCCAGAGCAGAGGGGCAAAAAGCATATTGGGTGACTCCGACAAACCTTTGTTAAGAATTTACGACTCGTTAGCAAGTTGTAAGAGCCTTGAAATACATTAGATTCGCTAAATTATTAACTAAAGTTGGTGAAAAACACAAAAGATCTGTTAAGTAGTGAATATTCGTGATAAAAAACAAAACAGAAAAAAAGTCGCCAATAAAACCACGTTTTTTTCGTTTCGTGAAGAAAACAAGTTTTCCTGGTTTTTTTTTTCTCGCAAAATTTCCTGTTTTTTTTTTCGACTTTTAAATTACTAGCCATGTCCAAAGTAGCATAAAAAAGGTTATTTTGCGGCGTTCAATTTTTCTGGTTTTTTTTTTTAATCACAATTTAAAACTAGTGTTTTAAAGACCGAAAAGAAACCGGAAATTTTGGAGAAACCCAGGATAATTGGTTTTATTCCACGAGACAAAAAATCCTGGTTAACCATTTTTTTTTTTTTTTTTTTTGCCTTTTCATCACCAGTATGCACTACTTAACACGCCTAATGCATTTGTTGTTTAGGTTTAGCACAATTTAATGATCTTGCGTTAAAATATTTACAAAAACATTTAATTTCCATGAGGAATGCAATAGATCTAATTAGCACTCTTGTACATCAGAGAAAAGTTCTGTTCACTTCTGGTCCTTAGGCATCTTTGGCTGAGATTAGACCCTTACATAATGTTTCAAAACTTTGCCAGACTCAGTACCATTGCGAATTTTCTTTTCTAAATATTATGTTTTGAACATAAACCCCATTAACAAAAGGCGACGGCGGTCCTATGGCGGGCGGACGGAGACGAAATTATTGGCCTCGTGCGATTCTAGCCGCCGGTCCGCGCACGTTATAACACCAATCCAGCCCGTGGTCGGCCGGCGGCATGCCGCTACGTCTCCGCCAAAAATCCCGGCCAGGTCGCTCTCGTCCCGCCACTGAGCCGCTCCCGTGCTGCCCATCTTTCCACTGATATTCCTTTTTTCGTCAGATTTGCTTGAAACGAGAAAGGTATTGGACGCAGTGGTAATAGTTTACCTTTTTGCATTGTCTTCGCTGATATTTATTTGGAAGACAAAAGTTCTTCAGTGTTGGCGATGAGAGTCGTGCCTCTGACTGTCAGCGACGAGATTTAGAAGCCTTAACCACACGGCTATGCTGGTCTTGCAACTCGGTGATGTTTTCTTTCATCCCTTTTGTCGTACGAAAACAATTGGGAAGCTTGTTCGCAAATGTTCTTTTTAAAATTGTTTTTCTGTTTTTTTTCTTTTTGTTAATAATATACAAATTGCCCATAGGCATATTTTGTTTGTCGTTCGTATTGCTTATTTTTAACCGTCTTCTTAACAAATGAATGTTGCAGTAACAGCACGGTATACACTGCTGATATCCGCTGTTCGCCACAGCAATAACAAATGACAATCTGCGTATACGGCCGGAAGTAGTGAGGATTAAGATAGTAAACACGACGGAAGTCGTCGTCATCTACGACGTCATACTGACAAACTCTGACCCTACGCACTGTAAATACAACGACAAAACCGAGATTTCCTATCTCGGCTTCGTGGCCGAATGGTCAAGGCGTTTGATTCTTGAGTGAAAGGTCACGGGTTCAAATCCCTCTTGGGTCAATACTTTTTCTTATTTTTTTCTTTTCAAATATATTTTCCTATGTTCGTATTTATTATTAATAATTGCTTTTTTGCATTTTTCGTACATTATCTTAAGTTAGTGACCATGGGAAAGTGGAGGTTAGGTAGAATCTTTACATTTTCGTCTCTCAAATTCCCAGCGCGAGACGCTCTTCAACTTCCGCCGTATTTACTATTTTAATCCCCATGTGGCCGGAAGGGGTTGGCGGCCCCCATGCCATTTTCCGCTCGAGGGGGATCCAGCGTCGGACCGGTCGAGTGCATCGCATAATAACCGCTATACCGACAAACCAGAGGGGGCCAAAGAGCGATATTTACGGAAAACAGTAGCTATTGGTTGCAAGGCATATGCCGTCACTATACGGACCGTGCTCTAGTATACATAAGGGAAAGCATAGAGAATAGTGGATATAAAAAGTGATATTGCACCTAATATTTTGTAGCAAATAAGTTCTATTTAATTTTGTTATATCTTTTATGATTGAATGATGAAAATAAACAATTAAACGATATAAAAATACACTAGAAACTTTCTAAATTGTAAAAAGAAAAAAAATATCTTAACGTTACCGGTATCTGAAAACAAGACTCACACTCGAACGAAATTGAATTTAGAACTTTAATATCAAAATTAGAATTATTTTCATTACAAAAAGAGACAGTATAATCCTGATAATATTATTTCCCTTAAAAATAAATATATTTTGAATTCTTTTGGAAATTATTCGTAATCTATTAAGTCCACGAGCAATTATTACAGTCAGCGCCCTCTCTAATTCACACTTACACCTGAACATAAGGATCGTTCAAACATTACGTAAAAAATCGAGGAGAGGATTTAATTTAAGCTTTGCTTATTTCATCTGATAGTGGGAAGGGCATCAGAACACTGCTTACGTAAAATTCGCTTACAAACATAGTGTAAATTCAAAGATTGAAACAGTAATTTGGGCTACGAAACAACGATAATACATTACAAGTGGAGGCGAGGGCCTTCGTCTATGTTACCATGTACGCATCCGGCTATTGATACTGATGGCAAGCCTGGAAAACCTCACTCAACGTGTCCGGTAGCAGAACTCGAACCTGTGAATCTTGTCACTGCCGTCCTCAAACTTCGGAACATCGCTAGAAAGGTTAGCAGGTTACCGTTTTCGTGTTGACCATACTAACTAAGGGTTTCGAGGCATTTACTCAGTATCACCAGGGGAATGCCTGTATAGTACCTTGGTTAAAACACTAGCCGCTGCCTTCTTTGTTATGGATGGGTGCTCGCGGTAGCTTCTCAAACTTCTGAGAATAGCCTTACCTGCCTATATGGCCCATGAGTGTAAATCAGGTTGATGAAAACTTACAGAAGATGAAGCCACAAGTAATAAACAGAGATGAGAGAGAGCGAGCGAGCGAGCGAGAGAGAGAGAGAGAGAGAGAGAGAGAGACATACACTTAGCGAGCCCATACTTTCATGAATTTTCTGTTCATTATTAGAGGATGAAAGAAGAAGATGATGATGATAATAATAATAATAATTATTATTATTATTATTATTCCAACTGGAAAACAATGTAATCATTTACTATTTTTAATTTTGAGGACTAAACATATGCCTGCTTTACCCAACTCCGCTGGCCGGGTGGTCACGATCGATGACTTTCGATAAGCATTAGGTTTGAGTCCCGCACACATCGCCTATCTGACAGGTTTTACAGAGTTTTCTTGTGGCCCGGAAGACAAATGCTACGATGGTACCTTAAATATAGACCCTGGCCGCAACCTTGGAAACTCCTATTTCGACAGAAATAAAGAACTCAGGAGGAATGTGCCAAAATATGTAGTAAATAACTATCAATTTTAGGTACTGTAAAACTCTTATATAATGGATTTGAGAATCAAAAATAAAATCTTACGTTCCGAAGCGCAGCGAAAAAATAGGGATAAGCTCAGGTTCGAGAAGCGACGCAAAAATAAGTCTTGTTTTTTTTTGTTGTAAAAAACAAAACAAAAAACAAACAAAGTTTTATTTTCCAAGATTTCAATTTTTCGAACATTGCTACAAAAATAAGAACTAAATTTTATTATATGTTAGTACTAACCCGCCTTTTAAACTCGTTTCAACTATGACATTTTTCTCCATGCCAGTTAGGCATTTCCTGCAAAGAATCTCCATCAGGCTTTAACTTCTTATTTTTAGTGCAATCCTAAAAGTTCATTTTTAATGCCTTTTGTAGTCATGAGGAAGGGGATGGATGGTGCAAACCTTTGCATTTTTTACTTGGAATATATCTATTCTTTTACATCTTACAGTGCAGACCAGTGTTCTTTGTCAAAACAAATAATAAAATATTACCTTGGGTTGCTTCGGAGCGTGTATTTATACGTTAAAACGGCAAAGTTGTCGTGCTTACTCATGTTAAAAAATAACGAGGATCAGAAAGAAAATAATACAGTTATTATTTTTTTATTCCATTCACAACTACTTTAATAACACTGCAATCATTAGGCTATGATAAAAATGCGGTCGCTAGCTGATCCAAGTAGACGACTCAATGTGAGGGGCCGTACAGTGACGTCATCGTACAGTTCCACATAGATGGCGCCATTAGTTACACATCCACGAATGGCATACCTAATAAGTTCAAGATACCTTGCCGACAAACGACGAGCACACGACAGCTAACCACCAGTATTTATCTACACTGGCGGTTATCGGTCTGTACCCGACGGCGGTCCGAGAGCATCGGCGGCAAATTGTCAATGGGGTCTGCCTCAATTACCAATAAAATTTGCCTTAGTTGCCAATTAAATAAAGTTTTCTTAACCATAAAGTACATATAATAACAAACTTGCACACGTTAAAATCTCGACGCTGTCAATCTTACTACTTCTATAATAGAACAAACGACAATAGTGCATCTTTAGTACAGCATCTTCCAATAAAATCAACGCCATTTTAAACGGACTGTTCCAATCACACTACTCATGCACATACATGTAATTTATTTAAGTTCTGTCTCAATCCAGCTGCTTTGACGTAGATTGTAATATTTCTATCGATGGATCAATATGATATATTGTTATATTTTTTTGTTAGAAGTAATTTTTTGTACGCACTGCTTTTCTTTCATTGATTCTTAGATTACTTCTTCAAGTTTCATTTAAACGAGGATATTATTTAATATCTCCTCTGCCACATAGTTTAAATCAAGAGCCTCTTATCTAAATTAATTTCGATTTCTTTTAAATACAGCAAGTCTTCCATGTATTTCTTGGTTACTGGGTCAGGTAGAACAAACACGACATATTTTAAGGAATCTACACACATTTATGATCACATAAATAATATTTTAACATTTTATTTAAATTAGACGTTCAGATACAACCGTTTGTAGTATTAATTGCAGTTTAACGTGCAGCCACGGAGAGTAAATGTTTATAATTTTAGACGTGGACATCTTTGTAACTCAGAAAATGTTACAGATAATGAAGGAAAAATTGCATATAACTTCTTACAACGATGCAGAAAATTAGTAACAAAATTTCATGAAAAGTGAAGGTAGAGGGTGCTAAAATTAAATTTTACAGGGTGAACTAATGTAGAATGATTCTTTTACTTGTTCTGCTCATTTCTTTAAAATTACCCAATACACCATATTCCATCAATCGCGTCTAGAATAGAGTCTAATAAAATGAGTAGACGCCTTCGAATATTTTTAGTCGATTTAATATAGCTCGAACAGTCATTAGTAATAGAGTGTACAATAGCTTTAATTTACTTAGTGTATGTATATTTTCTACTTTTAATAGGCAAATATTTCAGACCATATGTGAACGTCGATAGTTAGTTTGTTTTTATGTACCTTATATATTATAATGTGTATGGGCGTGCAGCTGGATAACACTTCACCCTTCGGAATTAACTTCTCCCTTTGCTGTACACTGTATCTTCTCCTTAAGGTTTTCGTTTTCCTGTAATTATTTACTCACTCGTTAACATGTTTAAGTCTGCTTTCCATGAATTGTATGTGACTTTCCACATACCATCTAAGCTTATGAGAAGCTTGATTTGCAGTTGATTTTCGCTTGTAAAGTTACATGTGATGAAATAGGCTTTATTCAACTTTGAAATTAAATGTAATAAGTTCACTTGCGTTTCATTCAAGCTGGAAGTAGACAGTTGTGTCGTCACTGTACAAACGATGGGATCATAGTAAAGAGTCTCGCCGACAAACCACATTTCGTGAGTTACAGCCGTATGTATGCTCTAACATGGGACAAAAACAGGACTCATGTATTTGATGTGATGACAACCCTGACAGTGGTGTAGAGAAACATTTTCTGCTATCGTATCATGCTCCCTGTTTACCCAAGTAAGAAACTGCTTTTGTATCATGGGACGATTCCTGCTAGCTAGTGGAAAACAACTGCCTTTCCTTTAGTGTCCAATATTAGGTCACCTGCGCCCTAACATGGGACAGTGATATTTTTACCTTCTTGTAACTTCTGTAATGGTTGTTAGGCAATGGTAGCAGGTGTGTCTGTTCTATGACACAAGAGCATGGTAACAGCGTAAATATCTTTTCCCTTTCGATATATTTTGTTCATCATTTTAGCTCTTAAAATGGAAAACTGTCCCAAGTTAGGGCATTCGACTGTACGTCAGTAGTTCTGTTTCCTCAGGTGTAGACAGTACTGTTTGAACCATAAAGAATGCTGACAAGCCACTACTTGCAAGTTACGAGCCTCATCTAGTGGATAACGTATCGGAAATATGATCCGTAGGGCCCGCAATCGAATCCTGGCGTTGCCATATTTACATATCTTTTTTAAAGAAATATAACTGTTCTACGCGCATTTTTAAATTTGAAAATTAATGACAATTTATTGGTTAGGTTAGGTAAGGGTCGGCCTTTTTTATTTATTTATTGCACACGCATGTGTTAGAACCTGATTTAACTTACTAAACTTCCGGAATGTGTTTTGTCAGCGATACTCTGTGACGTAAGCGTACTGTATAAGTAAAACTTTAACTCGGTGAATGAATGATTAAGAAAGCTGCTCGTGACAACTTGATATGGTAAACTTACATCAAATTTTAGAAATGCCAACTAGTAAGCTGAATGTAACCTTGTACACTTACAATGGCAAGCTTGAAATAAGTTTACTCTGCTATCGGGGTTAAGTGTCAAAAGTATAATTTCACTACGATTCTTGCCTTGAATGTTTATTAGTTTCGTCCGTTCAATATATACGAAAGGCAGACATTTCCTTTATTTATTTGAGAGTTGATTTATCAATCAGCTTCCTTCAGTGTCGTAGGGTTTAAGTGCTCATATAACCCTTCTTTTTCATATAGTTATAACTGAAATTATTTGAGAAACCATAATCTGGTGATTGTAAGAACTTAGTAGGTGAAATCTAACATCACATTAAATTTGTACTTCTCTTATTAATAAGAACTTTAGGATATTTCAGAATTTTAGTTCCTTTGTTGCAATGCAATAGATGATCTGCTAACTCATTGTGAAGGAAAATTAACTTTGTCTCCTTGGTTTTCTTTCAGATAACAAATACTTCTCTTAATTGCTATACGAAATATTTAAATTCCAAATCGAAAGGAAAGTAATATTCAGGGGAGATATTGTCATATCACTGGCTGAGCTGTCGAATGCACGTAATTTGAAAATGTACGCAATTTATGGTGTGAAACTTTAATGTTGTGTTGTATTGGAAAAAGTATGAGTTATGGCTTCCCATCAAATACATGAAGACAAATACGATCCCCTGGAAAAGCCAGAAGGAGTAAAGGAAGAGAAGGTTGAAATTGTTGATAATAAGGTACGGGTGTTGTTTTCCTAATTAATCAATCTTTTCTGCTATCGACAAAGTTGATGTGCTAAGAACAATATAATATTTCTTTGATAAGCTTTTATGTGTACAAAACTAGTATATGTAAGCGTTGTATGATATTGTTCGATATTCCAATTTTTACAAATCCATATGTAAAAACAAATATATTTGGATATAAAATTGATATTTACACAATCTAGCCACTGTACTACACTATTAAGAGGGCTGATATGAGATATTCAGCATATTTCAAGCCTCTGAAATCGTTGTAACCTGGAGACAGAGCGCCCTTTTTCTGTGGACATGATTCTGGGCCGAGTTATGATCGAACGGAGTGATTCGTGTATAAAAGTGTCGTGTTGTTAGATTCTCATCAGCTGTTATAATCAACACACACACATATATCTGTAAACACGTCACTTTAAATCATTTAGTTCCTGGACATAACACGATGGGAAATCTGTCTATGTGGCACTCCCTCTATCACAAATATTGCTTTAATGTATGTCCTTGCTTCCACTTCCACTGTGATTTTCTATTTTACCTTCATGTGTGTCAAGGTATGATGTCATTTGTGACCATGCTGCGTATAGTTTGCAGCTTCTGTTCCTCCGAAACCACACATGTTTCGAAACTTCTTTAGACAAATTTGTATGCGAATAATCTCCCAGAGTTTGCACCATTATGAGACAAAGTAGAGTTGTATATGATATCTTATTTTCGCCTTAATCACTGCAATTAACTATACGGATAACTTTTCTCTCTTCCATACCCATTTTCTTCATTTTTCAAGCGGCTATAATGCAGTTGGTGGTTTGGTTATCAGTTGCAAAGACATGAGTTGTGGTTGCTCCAGGAGTTTCTTTAGTCTTACAAAGCTACTGTTTGGATACTATTTTAGAGCTAGTCCTTGCCTGACTTGCGATCCCTACCCTATTCCAGTCTTAGTGATAGTCTTCTCAACCAAACACTAATTACAATTCGTACTATCTCAAGAAGTTTCCTAACTACATCTTCCTTTCTTTTTCATCTAAACTGCTTTTCATTTTTGTTGCTTCATGTATATTGTATATTCTATATCATATTTTGTTTGAATATTTTTCTTGTCTAATTCGTTTCGAATTTTCTTCGACATGCTTCGAGAACTTCTTCATAAATTTCCTTTTGTCTTCTGCGTTTATTAATTTTTGTTCTTGATTCTGAAGGCGCACTATAGCTACTGTGACATATTTCTTCTTTTATATCAATATGCTACAATTCTACATTTTTACTGAAATCCATTTGTTTTTATTACCATTTTTGATTTTTCGTGATGTATTCAATCATTCATTCTTTCACTTCACAGCATCTTCAAATCTTAAATCCATATATTCATCCTGAATTATCCTTCGTAAATTTCTTCTGCTTCATTTCCATATTCCTGGAAAATTGTGTGTGTACCTGAATAACTAAATTAAAAAGAAAGTGAGAGAAGTGTAGACACTATATGTAGAACGTTACACCAAAAAAGTGGAATAAAAGTTTTGAATAAAGATTTTCAAATGGGCATAAAATTGAATGTGAAGAAATACAAATACTTGGACAAGAATCCTGAACACTGAAGAGAATGTTAAGGGTCAGCGTGATAAAGGAGGACAATGCAGTTGTGAATTTAGCGAATCACTAATCCAGAACAGAAAAAAACGTAAGCAGAGTACGAGTTGAAAGGGAGGCAGAGAAAATAGAAGAAAAAGCAACTGAACAGTAAAAATAAGGCGAAATGAATGGTGCATTGATGTAAAAGAGGATTAATGTAAAAACTAAGGAAGAAGGGTCTGGCCTGGGAAAATGAAAGGATCTCAGTAGATATAAAAGAGACGAGGATTGCAGATAGAAGTGCATAGGACTAAATGTGGAAAAGATTTTGATGTAGTCTACAAACAAAAAGGCTAGTAGCCTTTACCAGAATAAGTTTTAGCCTAGACTCAGTTATTACAGATTATATAATTCAGATTATATGCCATGTATAAGCGAGGACTCTTAAGTAGATTCGATACATCTTCCACGGGTAGATTAAGCAACATAATGGTAAACGCCAGCATCTAATATGCGCTGTGTTGCTAGGGTAAGGTAGAACCTTTGTGTTCGATTCGAAATACGCTTTTCCTTAAATTTCTACTTTTATCTGTGTAACAAAATTTGCGTCGAGTTTTTTATACTGGAGAACGCATCTTGTTCAACTTGTTTACGTTGCGGTTTGCCAGGGCCAAGATAATACTAATTTGCATTATTGACGATGGTATTTTTGTGAATAAGAAAAGCATTTGGAATCCCTCATACATGCATGCGGTTTAAATGCATCGAAGGACAAAAATGGAATAACGATATTAAAGTATTTTTATCTTTTTTACATGAAGCAATTTTGGAATGTAAATTCTTATGTACGCTTTCAATAACGCACTCACCTTGAGTGCGAACAATTTTGGGTTATAATTCTGACATTATTTTGTATATGTAAGTACAATTGTTACAAATTGCTAATAATGTTGAATATTCAAACTAAATTTTTGTTGGTACAAAGTCTTAGTATTGCATACTTATACGTTTTTGTTTTTATATTACCATGGGAATGCTTTTGAGTATATCCTATTGATATGTTGTCCGTGTGAGAAAGTAAAAGTGTTGGATTTCCTTGAAAACGACAGCCACGAGCAGCGTCGTGAGTGAGGATCATCCGTGCTCCATCTCTCTAGTGCTTATCAGAAATCTGTGACTAGGACTAGAAGGGCTGGACTTGCTGTTATTAATTGTATGTAACAGATGTCATAATACTTGTTTTGTCGTTTACTTGTCTGCTACTTTTGATGGCAGCGGTTGCTCGATTATTTCCACTCACGTGCGAAAGAAAAGGAGGCCTATGTTAAACATTCAATAGCCACACATGCAAAATTACTTGTTCATTGTGAAATACGATGAAAAACCACAACCATGTAGCTGTTTAGAGAAACGTTATTTCTGTAATTTCAATGCCATTAAAGACATTGCAGTAACCATGTTTTCATTGCAGTACACTAAGGACACAAAAGAGGGATTCAATAGAACTTTTGCGTTTACGTATTGATAAGTGTCAAAAGCGTGAATGGGTAATAAAGTGGTTGAGGGAATCAGGAAATGTAATTTGGGTGACACGCAGATTTCTTAATCTTAGAACTAAGTCTTTGACTTGTGTTTTCTAATGCGGATATTAACTTCAAAGCTCAAATACGCCATGTGAATAGTAAAACCATATACACTTGACCATAGTTAGATTTCATACTCTATTTTTGCATTGCAGCCATGTTGCACAACAGGAAAGGGAGCGGAAGATGATGTGGATCAGTATATAAAAACTTTAAGCTACGACGAAATTGTTTCATTGATAGAAATTGTTAAACAGTTACAAAATGCTTTAAAACCTGATAATGAAAATGAAGGTGAAGAAGTATGTTCAAAGAGTGATAGAGAGATAAAACAGGAGAAAGAATATGAAGGTATATTAAGCGTACCCAAAGAGTTTCTGGAGAAGCAGGAATCTGACATCGAGGTTAGTAAGAGTATTTGTCCAACCTTAGTGTACTGCACGCCTTCAGCTAGGAAGGAATATACTACTCATCCTTTTGTATAGCTTTCGTTTTCCATATGTCTTCATGTATTCCTAATAAATATTTACCTTCCAATATTTCCGCATCGGATTATCCCACACTCAGAAAGCCGTGACAGCATGAGTTTTGAGGTATATTCTCCTGGGGTCCACATTTAGCGAATCTGGTGGATAACGTTTGGACCATAACATTACTGACGCCCCACGTCACGACAGCAGCATCTGGTGGATAGATATCTTAAAGACGTTACAATTTTAAAACTATTATTCATATTAGGATGTTGCTTACGTGTAGGACCACTTAACCGAGTGGCTACCTTCACTGATCCTGCTAATGCAGTACTGATTGAAGTTTAGGTTCAATTCCGTTTACGTTCAAAATAATAAACCGGATTTCTCATATGTGAATTTAATTTATTGCTATCTGTAATCCTATCTACATGTATGGTGCTCCTGAAATCGTAATCCTTACGTGCTGGTACTGAAACAGTATGCAAAATGAAATTGAAACAAAAAGGCAAAGAAGATACTGCAAATTGTAGACCAAGTATATAAATGTAAAACAGGAAGCCCACAAAATTTGTGAAATTAATTTTCCTGACTTTTCCCAACCAGATATTTTAAATACCGACTCTCCAATTTTATATTTTGCAAAATATTTTGTTTTCTTTTACATGAAACCTCCACCAGCCTCATACCTGCCCAACTCTCACCTGAGTAGGACATTTTATGATTTTATTACTTCTTCAGAACTCAAAATACAATCAAATCACAGGAACAAAATTTTTACTAAAATATTTTGCAAAGGCACTGATAAAATGACCTAAATTTACATTTTTCCATCATGAACATGTTAGGGCAAGCCAAAGAAAATGCTAACTGCTATATACTTATATGAATAAATTTTATGAATTTAAGTAATGAATAATAGGCTATTACAATAATTAAACAATATCAGCCGAACGATATCGGAAGTTTTAACAATGTCCAGAGGTGTTAATTTGGCAACTTCCACAAATGTTTGATTTTCTGAGAAAGTTCATCGTGCTCAATTTCAGATTTTCATCTCAACTTCTTTTCCTCATCTTCCAGTTTCTTTATTTCATTAATTAACTTCATTTTTGCATATTATTCTCTTCAATTTTCTTAGCATTACGCTGTTTCCAGATAATCTTCATATCGCCTCCGAGCAGATCTTGCATATGTGAGCATTTTATGGGTGATGACAATACTATGGATTCCTTTGCAATCTATAACAACACCATGCACTCTCCTCAGTGCTATTATTTTATTTTCAAATTGGTTTTGAATAAGAGCAGACTAGTTGAATGAGAAACCACCCTCAAATATAGCATCTCCTTAGGAAATATTAAACTCAACTTTACCACTTTCCACAATGATGTTTATTGATGAGTATTTTTGGTCGTTTGAAAGAAGGGAAGCATAGAAATCATCGAGCATGGTAATTCCTTGCTTGTCTTGGAGATATGTTTGAAAGCTTTGTTGAAAATATATCTTCACACAGTAGTGAGTACTCTATTTTTGCATTTTCTGCGAGGTCCTCTGGTAGTCTGTTAACTCCGAACAAACGGTGAAGGAGGCATTTGAACCTTGTGCAACTAACCTGTGATTGGTTTAAAGTTACAGAAGAATCCAGGAAAGACATTCATCTGACTACCTTATATCTCAAATGACTTATTTCTTTTATCGTCTCAACGTTGGTTCTCAAAAAATGTCTGGCATTCCTTTCGGAATTGCAACAATTAAAGTCCAGAATTGAACAGAGGCATCAAAATTTTATTTTACAAAAAGTTTGGTGCAGGAAAAGGAAAGTAATGCCAGACTTAGCTCAGGTACCCCTCTGTCCGTCAATCCACGTGCTCACAAGACACGAGCCCCTGAGGGAAATTTTCTGACGAAGCGGTAGGTTTTGTACTTTTTCCTGACTTTTAACCTCATATTTAATAATTTTCCTAACTTTCCCTGATAAATCGTGAAATTCCTGTCATTCCCTAGCTTTCCTGCTTGTGTATACCCTGTAAAATGTTGATTATTAACAGGAGAAAACGTATTAAATCTAGTAATATAAAGAGAGAAATAATTGCATGTATTCAAACGGCAGCGGAACTTTGCTGTTTGTGGGTGATAAATAGGCAAAAACTTTAATAAACTTTGGTTTAGTAGCTTGTATTCCTTCAGGGACGGACTTTAGACACTCCTGAAAACCCCGTATTGGCCATCTCTAGCATAACCGATTATTAGACTAGATTGAAAACAGAGTGAATAAAATTTCTTTAGCTGGCGCTAAAATTACTCTAATTAAATCTCTTCATATATTCTTGCCAATCAAACGAGTCGGAGCAGTATCTAAATGTCGACCAATGTCACCTTGTTCAATCGTGGTCGTTAGAAAGCTGTAAATCATAATAAAGCTACGTAAGAAAATACCTATTATAATAACTTAATTCAGAAACACGTCGCCATAGTTCTAGTTTTGAATGTTTTCCATTGACCCTACGTGAGCGCGTTAGAATTGTTTGATTGGCTGCTAGTCTGTATCGAATATCTGTAGCTAAGCTGCTTATTGGTAAAAAATATATAATGTTTCCTACGGGTTTGCGATAAGGAGACGCAAATTTTCCTTTGCGAAGGTGAGATACGTATAATATTTAATTCCGTCGCAATCACGTAGCAGCTTCTGGTCAATGGAATATCTTTGCGTTACTAAAACAGATTTGACAAAGTACGATATTTAATTAAGTCTTTGACTCGCATAACGGTTTTAATTGGCCCCAAAACAAATCCAAAATAAAAAACACAACCTACAAATAAGTTAGAGTGTTGTAATTACTGTAGTAGTTTTGAGCTTATCTTTTTAATACGGCACTAGCCTTCTTCTTACTTAGATTTCTGCCCCAATCCGGCCCGCTGCACAAAAGGCTGGAGATCACTTTAGCGTAAGATGTGGACGAAGTTCTACGACTATTTTCAAGAAGTGAAATTCCAAAATTTTATAGGTACACCGGAATTGTCCTCTAGCTCTTAATTTTTTTCGTTTAATTTCTGCATTGGTTAAATATTATCCCTGGTGAGCTGTTGTTCCGATTCCAATATCAAATTATGTTCTATTTTAAACGGTGTTTACTGTTTTCATAATATGTGTATTTGCTGTACATTTCCATCCTATTTAGAATATTGACGTCCCTGCAAAGTCTTGGACATCGTCTAATAGGATAGTCTACGTAGATGTATGTCCGGTTATTTAGGATTTATCTGAGGGAAATGAAATTGCTCAATCCAGCTACGCAGAACAATGAGCATCTTTTATGACTTTTGTAAGGCTAAAGAAGTTGCCAGATTTTATGTGCTAAATTTAGTATTTTCATCCTGTCAAAATTTCATTTGGCATCGTTCGTTACGCATGTGGTATATACAGTCACTCCAATAATTTGGTGCTGAAAACAAGTGTGTGTGTGTGTTTTTGTGTGCGCACGACATTGTTTCAGTGCCTTCATGTTCTATAATAATGCATGTATAATATGATACGAAGCTACTGTTCCCACATAGCAGAGTACGTCCCTGGGACGTCCCATTTAGATCCCATTACCGTCAGAATGGTCCTGCTCCCATAGCGATGTCCTAAGGACGTCCGTGGGATAAATCTGTGGGCAATACAAACAGTTCATCCCGTATGGAGGTCCCCTGGATGTCTCCCGGAAAGCCGTGCGGGATTACTTACCTTTAATTTCTATAAATTAAATCGACCTTACTATTATTATTATTTAATTAATTATAACTATACGAAGGATATGCCTTCGTATAGTCATACGAAGGATTAATTATAACTATACGTCCCATGGATGTAAACGGGACTTAAACAGGACGTCCGTAGGACGTCCTGTTTAAG
>JAGDQP010011001.1:31291-54139 GCA_022664845.1 Lepisma saccharinum
ATACGAAGGATTAATTATAACTATACGTCCCATGGATGTAAACGGGACTTAAACAGGACGTCCTACGGACGTCCCGATATCCTACCAGGAGATCCGTCAGATATCTCTGGGAAGGCATTTTGCTATGTGGGTTTGTTCATGAATTTCACTGCAATATTTGCGACTTCGATTTAACTGCAAAATTTCTTTCAGGTCTCAAACAAAACATTTAAATTAGATTGCGACAAGTGCTACAGAGATGTAAAGGATGGAAATTCGGATCACGTGTCTCCCGATATTGTTTCGAATAGGAATATAGGCATATTCGGTTTACAATCGTCGGAAAGAGAAACTAGGGTCGAGACCTCAACTGCAAAATACATCAGCATTCATACAATGCAAAATAATGCTGAGTGCAGTGCTAATTCATTTATTTTAGCAAGATGCACAAATAATAGCAAGGCGAATCAGGAGAAGACTGAAACTGTTTGCATTCAAAATTGTCCCATAGGAGCAGGAATTACATCGGAAGAGTATATATTAGGAACACCTTCGGAGTTAGCCTGTGGAAGCTCTTCAAATTATACCGAAACCGAAAGACAAGAAGTAATAAGTTTTCACCAGGCTAATGATTTAAAAAATTCATCATCTCTATTGAAGTTAGATACGATAATCGAAAAGCCTTTCGACTGCAAGGAATGTGGAGCTAAATTTAATAAAAAGTTTTGCTTGAAACGACACATGAGAATCCACACAGACGATAGGCCTTTTATCTGCAACATATGTGGATCAAAATTTCGTGAAAATTCCAAATTAAAAAGACACATGTCAAGTCACATAGGTAAGGAGCCTTTGGAGTGCAACACATGTGGATCTAAATTTAGCAAGATGAGTTACCTGAAACGACACATGACACTTCACTGTAAAATCTGTGAAGCTACATTTACACTAAAAAGTAACTTGAAACAACATCTAATCACCCACAAGGATAAGCAGCGTTTTGAGTGCAACGCATGTGGATCTAAATTTATTAAACAATGTGTCTTGAAAGAACACATGAGGATCCACATATAATAATCCACTTAAATTTAACTCATGAACTAAATTTGCAAGGAGTGAAAAATGAAATAACACAAAAGAATTCATGCAGGCGAGACTGCAAGAAATATAGAGTGCATAAAAAGTGAATTGAAACAATGCAAGACTTGTTAGAAGGATTATGGCCACGAAGTATCGTATTAAGCTAAGTTTAAACAGAGTGTTCTTTGAACATAGTCTATGAATACACCCCTGTGCAGATGACGTAGGACTGCGGAATACATGTTCTACATTTATTCACAACTGAATTATCGTTCCGAGTGCAAATTTTGTGGAAATATACAAACATACAATTGTATATTAAAGCAACACATAAACGTGCACATTAGTTACACTGTTACGCCTCAGTTCTAAAGAAATATATGTGGGTCGCGGTTTCTCAATGATGGAGCGCATATTTCTTGTGCTTGGAGTCCTTGGTTCAATCTCAACTCTTGCCATGTGGAATTCATGATGGTAAAACACCGTGTGCGTACTTTTTCTCGGGGCTAAGCCCGTGCCTTTCCCCATACCACAGATTCTTCCAAAAATCAATGTGTTCTCATCCAAATTTGCTTAAAAGCCTTAAATAAAATTCAAATACTAAAGAAAGGTCCTTTTGATAATAAATTTGCACCAATACAACAGATGATTGTTACATTTTACTCAGTCTAGAATTTGCATCTGCAAATGTCTATGACAAAACGTACGGCGGAAAATCTAGTTTTATTTTTTTTTAATCATGACCGATATTTTTCAATCATAAAATTGTTATTAGGTTCGAATGAGTGATTTCAGTATATTTATCAAGATATTTGGTAGGCATTTAAATACTGAAAGCAATCAAAATTACATATAATCATTGAAAATTTAGAAAATTTTAAACATATCTATATTTAAGTAAAACCTATATTTTAACCTGAAATCACCCAAGGAACCCACGGACTTTAAGAATCAAATTTTTTAAATTACAATTATTTATACCCGTAATCTTCTCAAGTATTTACGGAATAATAATTTTGTAGTAAAAATCTACCCAATTTACATCTACCGCTGTTATAAATTAAATTTTTCAGCTTCATCGATTTCTAAAGTTGCTCTTTTACACTCTATGATTTCGTTTATTTGGGAACTTGAAATCTTGTATATTAAAGCTGTTGAGGAGAAGCAACCTTTGCGTGAAAGGATACTGACTTCTTCCCGACAAAAGATACTAACTTGAAATGATATTTTCATAGATTGTCTTCAGCGCTGATATGTGAATGTGAATTTTATATTAATATTGTATAACCAATCCCACATGATTGTATTCAAATATGTGACCGTGAGAAGTTGAGATTATTAAATCTATGATAAAATTTAGGAACATAATATTGCATGCATGTTATTACACCAGTTTGAATATGTTGATACTAAAAAGTAGTTTCTCAATTTACTATAGACATTTAGTCAATTCTGGCTTTAGCAGGAATAGGAAATGGGAGAGAATGTTGTAAGGTACCACCCTGCGTTTGCCTGGTGTTAATGAGGAAAAGCAGGAGACTCCTTAGGCACGATATCAGAAGGGATCGTTCACCGAGGTTTCGATTGCTAAGTCAAAGTTCTACCAACAGCTCCGGACGCTCGCTAGTGAAATGTGTTTATATAGCTTATTAATGCTTTGTTTTATGTATATTATATTTTTTTTAAAGATTATCCTTTTGTTATGATTATCCTGTTATGATTTTAAAATCTAATTAAACTCTTTATGTAAGTTGGTCGTGTAATGTTTATATATTTATATTTACATATTCAAAATTAATTAACTAATATATTGGACTGTTATTATAGCGTAAAAGTAATAGCATATCTTTATTCTTACATGTATCCTGTGGTTTATGTGCTTTATATTGGATCTGTGTGTAAATTAACTCGTATAATATTTATATGTAATGTTCTTACATTTCTGAATTTTGTGCTTATCCTAATTGTGTAATGTGTTGAATGTTACTTTTAGATTGCATTCCTTATGGTATGCTCTATATAATGATGATAAAACAAATACAGTTTGCGTATTATACGAATCGAGAACGTAAATAAAATGCAAATGTATTCGATGATTTGTTTTATATTTCTTGTACACTTAGGACAGTATTTCATACGATTTAAGAATTTTGCACACTTAGGACACGTGCTAGTTCCGTACATTAGTGACAGTGCTGGGTCAGATTAGTTTTCTTTTTTACATAGTTACAGTTAACATGTACTGGTCTTAAATTGTACCCAGGTGCAGAAATTAGGTACTAGTTGGTGAGTGTAGCTAGATTCAGTTACAGGTAATTATAAATGCACCCATAGTAATTTTTTGATACTTTCCACAGAAAATCCTAGAGAGGATATAAAACTAACATTTTAAATATAAAGGGAAATTGACTGAAATTCCTTTATCATTATTTTTACCAGGGTGAGTCATATGTTCGTGGCGTTTTCATGGATAATGTGCAGCACCCTCCTCCCCCTGTACCACAGAAGCCTTTTCGGCGAAGTACATCCCATCACACTGTATGGTCCTTCTCCAACGTTCCACCAGTGATACAAGCCCCTGACGATACCAGGCTGCAGGCTTTGAAGCAAAGAACTCAGTAATGCCAGTTGTCACATCATCCACGGAATGGAATTGTCTGCCCCGCAGGAAGTGTGCCATGGAACGAAACAGATGAAAATCAGATGGCGCAAGGTCGGGACTGAAGGGTGTGTGTGGTAAAATGTCCACGCCATCCATGTCCGCAATGTGCTGGCGGACTCTTCTTGACCTATGGCATGGAGCGTTGTCAAATTGGAGTAGTCGCTTTCGGTTCACCAGTGCTGGATAACGACGGCACACAATGTCTTATACCCGTTGCAGCTATTCAGCATACAATGTTTCATCTACGGAACGACCATGTGGGACGAGCTCCCAGTGCACCGGACCTTCGAAATTCCACCACACACACAGCATTGTTTTCTCTTCAAACCGCCCTCTTTGAACCACTGGCTGCGCCTCGGTACCTGGTCGAAGCCATTGTTTCCCGGTGTCAGGATAACGAAGAAAGATCCACTTTGCATCATTCGTGATAATCCGCCACCAAAACATTTCGTCAATTGGGTTTCGAAACAGTTCGTCACACAGGGTCACACGTTGTTGAGCTTGAGCGGGAGTTAAATCATGGGGAACCATTCTCGGTTGCCTGGAGCGAAACCCAAGTTGATGCAGATGACGAACGACACTGGTTTGTGATGTGTGAACTTCATCTGCCAGCTGACGGGTACTGGTTCCTGGTTTTCCTTCAACAGCGTTCAGGAGGGCATCGGTATCCGTCGTCACAGGGCGTCCACTCTTGGGCTTGTCATCGAGACTGGTGTCACCAGACCGAAAACGTTGAAACCACTTTCTAGCTGTGGACGGGTGGACAGTACCTTCACCTTCTACGGCACAAATTTCCTTGGCTACTGGTGCTGCATTCAACCCCTTTTTCTAGTAATGGCGCAGAAGCACACGACACACAAGTTTCTCCTCAGCCATTGTCCTGTCAACTGTGTATTCAACGCGTAGTTCCTCCCACACACCGTTAGTGCTGTGATCAGACAGAGACGTGACACGCTTTCTGCCACCACCACTATTACCTGTTCTACACGTTGCACATGGTTTTCCGGCATAGAATGGGCAGGGCCTCCAACGCTACGAACATATGACTCACCCCGGTATAATAATAATAAAGTATTGTGTGAGGTAAGTTCAAGCAATGGGTTTTCCTCCAACAAGCAAGTAGGAAAAATTATAACCAATGTCACAGACAAGACTACAAAGAAGTAGCTTGTATTTATAAATAGCTTCGCATTTCTTTTTGATTTGGAAGAAGTTTCTCGCCTTGCTGCTTGATATCTCTGAGGTCAATAGCTGATTTTTCTTAAATATCATGATAAATTCAAGTTTATGATTGGATCCTGCTGCCATATTTAAGATAAGATATAAGATAAATTAAATTTTATGGGCGGTAACAGCACTATGGCTTACGCCCGTCTCGAACCATATTTAAGGTAATAAGTAATGAATGTTAAATCAATAAGATAACTTCTGTTCACCAGGATCCTTAAGAGAATAAGCCGTTGAGTTCAGAGACATGTAGCGGCGAGGTAAAGAACTTAATTAGAACCAAAAAGAAACGGGTAGCTATTTGTGAATACCGACTACTTCTCTGTACAGTCCTCTGTGGTAATATAAACACCACAAAAGGAGATAAAACAGATACACAATTATATTCTAGTAATAAATACAAAATCGAAGAAAATGTGTAATGAAATTACAAGAATATAAATACTAAGCAAATAGTACTCCGACTTTACAAATGCCTTTGCTTTCACCTAACTAAATCACTGTGATTTGAATTATACAGCTTTATTTCTGTGATTTGTTCGAAGCAGGTCTATTTGTGGTGTATACAATTTGTAATTATTTTATGCATTTGTCAACTTACTAAGGACAAAGGGGTTTTATCTTGGTGTTATGTATGTGGAACTACACAAACTTGAATGTTCCCTAGTCATCCTCAGACTAACATCAACTGATTAAGAACTAAATTGTGGTATATTTTCTTTATCTGAACTGCACATATGTAGTTGTGCTTTTTGTAATAGTGATATTATATAAAAATGATGTTCCAATTATACATGTGTGTCATTTTGTCAGAGTGATTTCTGTTTCCTCAGTTGATTAACTTTTACAGGTAAGAATTTTTTCAAGAAAATCCTAGTTGCTAATATCATTGGTCTCTGATTTCGAAGTTGAGCTGCATCTCATCTTTACAGTTCGATGGTAGCGTTCGCTATATTCGAATAAGCAAAGGGAAGGCAAGTTGACTTCGCACCTTGTTGGTGTTCGCTAGCCTCGCTTAGGTTTTGCTCCGTTTCCTCAGGCGAATATTGGAATGTTAACTTCCATACAGGCCTTCGCCATCTACCTTCACCATTCCTTTCATTGGACAAGTTTGCAGAGGGATCTCGGGTCAGACTTGATGTATTGTAAACTTAAAGTGCTCTAATTGCAAAAACGTAGTTTTAATACTTGCATATTTGTGCTGTATGTTTAACTTATAACTACATAAAAAAAAATTGGGATAACTCTTTCAAATCCCTGGTCTGGGATATAAAATTTGCAATTTGATGGGTGTAAAGGAAAGGATGTTAGTATAAGGCTATAAAAATTTTTTAGTTTGTCTGGTCGTGCTGCTTGATTTAGTGCACACTAGTGTATTCTTTTGCGTTTGAGTAAGTGGTGCAGCTTACACCAGAACTGTAGCGAGGGATTTGCGGATTTCACAACAGTTTTTGTTCCAAAGATGTCCAAACTATTCGCTATTATGGACGAATTTGCCGTATTTGGATTAATGCATTGCTAATTGGCATTATGTAATTTGTAACTATTGTATAAATATGTTACCACAAGATTATGGCTTAATAGAAGTATGTATGCAGAATTCTAATCGATATAGGTAAAAAAAGGAAATTTCCTATAGTTAAATAAAGGTGTAAAATTAACTGTGTCGAACTGGTTCGACAACAATTCGAGCCATAATTATCATGTAATAGAGTTTAGGAGAATGAATAAGTTAAACGAAAGAGCTATGCCCAATTTATATAGGCTGCGTAGGAAAAGCTCGACCAGTTGAGAGGCATAGGAAATGAAGGTAGGCTTCGTTCTGAGTAATATATATTTTTCTCCGCCAGACATCGGCAAAATACTATTTTTGACACTTGGAATTAACGCTGAAGTATATAGGAAACGACAGTATTTTGCAAAGTGTAGAGAAGAAGTATAAGATGACCTCAACTAGCTTTAGATATGTTGTAGAGGTAATTTAGCTTCGTTTAGAGAGCCAATAATGGATTCCGGATAACTTCGGGAACTTAGTCTTTTCGGCTCTTATGTACATTGAGATCTATAGGAGAAAATTTGTCGCAATTTCTCACTGGGTGTACGAAATGGCACAAATAGTTCTTTATATGTTGTCGAGCTAATTCAGCTTCGTCTATAGCGCCTGTATTCGTTTCCGAGAATCATTGGTGTTTTCGGCACTTACGCACATGGAAGCCTGAGAGAGAAAACAGTTTGTAGCAATTTCTGGACGATGAGTAAGAGATGTCACAACTAAGTTTTCATATCTTGTACAGATTACGATGCTTTGTCTAAGAAGCCTATAATCGTTTCCAATACACATCGGCAACTTATGCGCAATTGCAAAGACCTAGACCTAGGATAAACCATGGTTTTGGCTATGCTGGTGCATTTGAAAATTGATTTTTAAGCCTAAGCCTAACTTAGACTAAGAATAAACTCCGTCTTTGCAATCGCCTGTTAATATTTTTAGGCGCTCATGCACGTGGAAATCTGTGAGAGTGGACGCTTTCTTAGCGCTTTCTGGATCAGGGTTATAAGGTTACATGAGTTATATTTTGACATGTTGTACAGATAATTAGGCTTCGTCTAGTGTGTCAATAATAATACCGGAAAACATCGGGAAATTAACGTTTTCGACACTGATGCACATAGAAGTCTATGAAAAGGGCAGTTTGTTGCTGTTTCTGGAGCAGGAATAGATGGGACTTTAACTATGTTTCGATATGCTGTAAAGATAATTTAGGTTTCTCTAAGATCCTATAATATTTTCTGGAAAACGTTGGTAACTTAGAGTTTTAGACATTTATGCACATGGAAACATATGGAAGACGACACGAAATTCCGTATGTTTACTGGAAAAAATTATAAGCTTTTTAAAGACGAAACTTAAAGAGCTCTACACCATATAGAATATAGTTGTGTCATCTCCAACCCCAGGTTCAGAAATAGCGACAATCTGTTACCTTCCCATAGACGTTCGTGTGCATAAATGCCGAAAACGCTAAGCTGCCGCTATCTTTTTGAAACGATTATGGAATTTTCTCACGAAGTTTAATTAACTCTACAATACATCAACAGATAGTTCTACTACTCTTGGTCTAGAGTTTCCGATAACTGTCCGAAATTAGTTCTACAACATATAAAAGCTAGTCGTGCCATGTCCTACCAGTCGTCAGGAATCGCGAGAAAAGTTCCCCTTCTATTACAAGTGCTAATTTAGTATGCTAACTGTTACTATCAAATTATCTCTTGTAACTACCAAACAATACAAGATACCAAAAATTTTCCTCTAAAAATTGTGCAAAATTTAGCACTTATTGAAAATGGAGCAAAATAAACCTGTTTCTATTTATAAATTTCAAAATGTCCCCCGTAGAGGTATTCCACGGACGCCACTGCTTTCAGCAACATAATCACGTGATTCCGCATATGAACTTTGGTATGTACATTTTTTGTTTCAAAGCTCTGTGCGCAATAGGAGCTGAATTAAAGGCTTGGTTCGCAGATTGGGAACCACCCTGTATATAGGATGTATTTAACTTCCCATTTCACTAACAAAATCACTAAAACTTTCCCATGTTAACTATCGATAAGGAATTTACCATAAATGACAAAACCTAATTGTATACACAATAAATAGGAGACCATTACACATGTTTAAGGGGAAATTCAACATATCTTGGGCAGAGCCTAAGAAACGGAAAAAGGGGCATTAAAGCTCAGGTGTTTCTGCTTCAGTATTCGGTATTCAGTTCATTGCGTTCTGTTGACCATTACATTCTGCATAGATTTGCAAATATGGCATAGTACATGTCCAGGTTACAAGTACTTATAAATCTAATATAATAAACATATGCATATATAAATTATACAACTAATTCTAGAGTAAATTGAATATATATATATACAAGGTTGGACAAAAAATCTAAAAACACGTCATACAGGACACGTAAGTGTGGCCCGCCACTGTACACCACGTGTTGCGGTTGCGAACGTGTTTTGTTTTCAATGTGTCATGTGGACCTTCCTCTTCCGTCAGCAGTACCCAGTTCACCTGTGAGTGTCGTGGTGTGCAAGTGGTGCGGTAAAATGGGCAACCTGACAGACTTCCAAAGAGGCATGATCGTTGGTGCCCGTCTGGTTGGAGCTTCAGTGACAACAGTGGCGACCATTGTGGGGGTATCGACAGGCACTGTGTCCAATGTCACGAGGGCATACACAATGCATGGGCAAACAACGTCTGCAAAGCACAACAGTGGTCGACAGGCAATCCTGTCCGATAGGGACAGGAGGGTATTAAAACGGATTGTAGCAGCTAAAAAGCAGACCACTGCAATGAAAATTACGACTGAACTCAATTCCGGCCTACAGAACCCGGTTTCATCAAAAACAGTGCGACGGGAACTTCATAAAATGAAAATTGATGGCAGGGCCGCGATCGCTAAACCTCTGGTCACAGCAGTAAATGCGAAGCGGCGTATCCAGTGGTGCAAGGACCACAAGGAGTGGACTCTTGATCAGTGGAAACACGTAATGTATTCCGATGAATCGACCTACACCTTGTTTCCAGCAATCGGTCGTGTTTATGTATGGCGAACACCGTCGCAGGCCTATGATCCAGACTGTCTGCGCCCAACTATAAAGCATGGGGGTGGTTCTGTTACAGTATGGGCAGTGATATCGTGGTTTTCTGCAGGTCCCATCATAGCCATGCATGGAATGATGAATGCTAAGGCGTATGAAGCCATTTTGGGGGACCAGGTTCTACCCATGGCCCACACATTGTTCCCGGATGGTGATGGCATCTACCAAGATGATTTGGCACCCTGTCACGCTGCAAAAACGGTGCAATCATGGTTTGAGGAGCATGACCAGGAGCTATCACACCTCCCCATGGTCCCAAAATCACCAGATCTGAACATCATTGAGCCATTGTGGTCTGTGTTAGAAAGGCGTGTTCGGTCTCATTACCCTCCACCATCATCCCTTAAGGAACTGGAGCATGTTTTGGAGGAAGAATGGTACAACATTCCACACACCACGATTCAGGAGCTGTATACGTCCATTCCACGTCGGATCCAAGCTGTTTTGGACGCAAAAGGAGGCCCCACACCATACTAGGTATGATTTTCACACTTTTTCAAACGTTTTAGATTTTTTTGTCCAACCCCTGTATATATATATAAATCACAGCCATATTCAATCCACTAGTGGATGAGGCCTCTCCCCGAAGGGAGGAGTTGGTCTACTGCTCCCACGCTGATCAAACGGGTTGGGAGAGGAGAGCCGAAGCTCTCACTGTGATCGCCACTGTTTTTTATTCACAGCAGCTCCCCAATTGTCCTCACGATGCTGGGTTAGCACCGAAATTTTTGAGCCCCCACCGGGACCGCTCGACCGACTAGGCTACGCAGGAGCTCACATTATATATATATATATATATATATATATATATATATATATAATATTCAACCGTTTTCTATCCACTGCTGGATCAAGGCCTCCACCTTTTCTTTCCACATATCTCGGTCTGCTGATATCTTCATCCATGTAGCTCCTGAACAACGATTGATTTCATCTACCATGTTACATTTGGACGTCGTCTGGGTCGTTTTTCTCTCTAGGAATCCAGTGTAGTACATTTGTCGTCCACCTACCATCTGTTCGTCTAGCTATTTGTCCGGCCCATCTCCACTTCACCCTCTTCGAAGTCTTGATTACATTCTCTACCTTAGTTTGAGCGCGAATCCATTCATTTGTCTTCTTGTCCCTCCTGGTTATTCCTAGCATGCATCTCTCCATTGCTCTTTGTGTGGCTTTCAATGTTTGAGTCATTTGCGCATTGAATTTCAAAGTTTCGCAGCCGTACATCATCATGGATAAGACACATTGATTATAAATTTTACGCTTGAGACACACTGGTAGTTTGCTTTTGAAAATAAAGTGTATTCTTCCATACGAAATCCACGCCATTTTGCATCTTCTATTTACTTAATCAGTCAACTTACCATTCGATGTTTTGAGCTGGCCTAGGTAAACATACTCAACAACTATGCCTATTGTCTCTCCGTTAATCTTTACTTCCTTCTTTGCACGATGTTGATTGTGGATTACTTTTGTTTTACTTAAGTTCATTTTAAGACCTGTTTACGAACTCTCATTACTCAGTTCTGGTTTGTAGTTCTTCTGCGCTGGAAGCAAACAGGACTATATCATCAGCGAACCGTAGGTGATAAAGATATTCGCCATTAATTTTTATTCCCACTGCATCACAGTTTACATTTTGGAACACTTACTCCAGGACCGCACAACACAATTTTGGAGAAATTGAATCTTCTTGCCTAACCCCCTTTCCAACTTAAAAATTTTCACTTTCTTGATGTAGTCTAATGAGAGATGTGGCAGTGGAGTAAATGTTTCGCAGTATTTGATGTATGTACTTTCGATGCCTTGATGGTCAAGTGATACTGCTGCCAAGGAGTCCGAGTCGAAAGCTTTTTCAAAATCTATGACTCCCAAACATAGTGGAAGTTGATATTCATCAGTCCTTTCCATAATTTCATTCAAGATTCGTGTGCGGACCATTGCGCTAAATCCACGACGAAATCCAGGTTGTTCTCTTCCCTGGTTAAAATCTAAATCTCGTTCAATACGATTCAAAATAACTTTGGTGAACATTTTGTATAAAACTGACAGTACACTAATTGGTCTGTAGTTTTTGATGCGTTCTTTGTCCCCTTTCTTGTACGACAAAATTATAACAGCATTATTCCAACTTCTGGGTATTTCTCAGTTCCTCAGGCACATCGAGAATAATTTAACAACTTCATCTTTTCACGTTCCCAGTTAAACATCTCTCCATCTTCTTGCGATTTTCCGCTTTTCATCCCTCGAAGTACTTTATCCACTTCTTTCATTGCGTCTGGAACTTCTACAAAATTTTCTTCTGAGTCTTGATTTTTAGTTCTTGCTTGGAGTAGTACAATTCGCTTTAAAAATTTTCAAATACGTTTGTAATTTCTTCCTTATTTCGTGTTACGGTCCCGTCTTGTCTCTTAACTGCAATTGTTTGCTTTTTCCATTCCATGATCTTCTGTTTGGCTTTCTTCGGGCTCTTCTTTTCCTCGATTGTATTTGTAACAAGATTTTCGTTATATCTTCGTACATCCTCTCTTATCTCCTTATGGTTTTATTTAGTTTTATATACTCAATCCTCCTTATGCAATTTTCCTCTTCTTTCATTTCCCTTCTTTTCTTGATCAAGAGTTTAGTTTTTTTCTGAGATTTTGCTCTCTTTTTTCTTTCTTGTGCCTGCTATTTCCTTGGCTGCCTCTTATTATCTCAGTCAGTATTTTATTTCTGCTATTCTGCTTAAAAAGGGAGCGCTCAAAAATGGCTCTTCGGTAATTTGTCAGCAATTCAGAGCCCCGCAGGGACCAAACTAATCTCGTTAGATGAAAACTAAAATAAGGTCCTTGTAGAACCCGGTAATATCTATCATACGAAAAGAAACGCATCCTTATATGACTAATAGGACCCGAGTTAAAAATTATAAAATATAGGAAATTTCGAATTAAATTTGAAAAAATTGCAACTAATTTCTGGGAAAAGTAGCGAACCAGAAGTAGTGATTTTTCCACACGATAAAATATAACATGAGACAAATCTGTAAATTAGACTCTGAGAATTTGATTTTCGAAAAGAACATTAAACTTTATATGTGATGCCCGTAGATGACCTTGGCAACTATTTTGAGAGAGTGTGACACTTCACAGATTTCTTTTCGGTAAAATGAAAAATACGGATTTCTTTATTTTGCGTATACTTTTAGGAAATAAAGGCAAAACAAACATCAGCGGCGATGATATAAACCCTTCTGGATAAATTGAAATGGAAGTAGCTTATAAAAGAAATTTCTGATCTTTCCATGGTCGCGCAGTTTTATGCTCCAAATAATTTATCAAGGAGATTGAACAGCTTTCTGGTCTGCTCCGGTCCATTTCGAGCCCTGCTGGTAACGTTATTACCAGGGGTGGATTTCGGTTTCATTTTTTGGCCTGGCCCACTGCTTGACGCAGGAATATATTGCGTATAAGTGGAAGTATTACATAGGCGGCGATTAAAGGGAAAGAGGACCCCCCCCCCAACCTTCTCGCGCATTCGACTACTGAAAAAACGATATAGAAATTGCGCATTCAAAAGCTTAAATAAAAAGATAATTACTTCCTCATTCTCGAGTAATTTATCGCCTACTGATCATACTACCAAAAAGGGTTTCTTTATTATTAGTTTGTTCGTAGCGTGCTAATTCTATGCACTCCCACTATTGAAACCTGGACTAAAACGCCAATCGAACTCACATTACAGGTGCCAATATTCAAAGGCTAACTCCCCCCTCTTCCACTTCTAACCGGTGACCCCGCCTCTGGGGAGGAATATACATTTTTACCTTTTGTTTAATAAATTTTGATTTTTACATAACACATTAATACTTGCTCGAATTAATGCATCTCTAAAACTTAACAACTTACCCTAAATAAGTTCAGTAGGCTATTCACAGAAGTAGTTTTAATGCCTCTGTCAACGTTTACAAACACAACGATCAAAAATTACAAATGTAAATCATGTTGCAGAAGTTTTGAAATCTCACTTGCACAATCAAAAAAAATTATCAGTTTCCTCATAGACGTTTCTTAGATTGATTGCTTAAAGCAGAATGATGTCCTTTTGCCAACCAAGTCTTCACGTATGGTAACGGTTTGAAAAGTTCAATCGGCGGACCATTTATCGCTACAAACATTGACGACGATAGCCGTGTGATCGACAGTGAAGATCTCAATGACGTCAGAGTCATGTTCATGACACTAAATCCTCGTTCACAATCTGCAGTAGAAACAGGCAGGGCATTTGTTGCTGTTAAAAGTTCTTCAAAATTGCTTGGTACTACCTTTCCTCCATTGCCGAGATACTCTCGAAAGCCAAGTTGTGCTGATCTCGAGTCGATCTTGATTCTTTCTGCAAGGTATCTGACGTCCTCTTCTCCGTACAGAATTCCGCTTTCATCCCAAGTTTCAGGATTTAAAAGCCTCAGGCACGTCAAAATTTTCTCGTATTCGTCTTTGTGTTTTGTGATGCTGCTGTTGCTCTTATCCAATCTCGTCGCCTGTGTAGTCAGCAATCTCGATTTCATATTGTCAACAAGAGACTGGTAAAATTGACTCTCGTTGATGACTGTGTTGCACTTTTTCCCTGGATGAAGGCGAACGCCTTTAAACATTTTTGCTTCGACGCCTTTACGCGCCTCCTGTGAGTAGGGGCCTGGGTTTGCTTTCCTCTCATCAAAAACACGGATCCATCGTAAGATGGCATTATGTGCTTCTGGAATAGTCACATTTGCTCTCTGGAGCAGGATTGACAGGTAGGAAAGCTCCGTGAGGGAATCAAATAACAATCCCAGATTAAGGACAAATTCTTCAGACGAGATCCGTTCTGCAAGCCCTGCATACTTTGACCTCTCCTTTGATTGCCGTGTCCGGTCCATGGCACAGTCACTAAAAAGTAAACGAGAATGGTTAATGAGACACAATATCGTAAATAAGCCGCTTTATATATAAGACAACCAATAAAGTTCTGAGGGATTTTACCCTACAATAAAACTTTAAAGTTCATTTCTTTTGTAAGGGCCATTCTAGTAACTTTTGACTTTGGCCCGTCACGATTATGTAATGAAGGCACTCCTAGTTAAAATCCACAAACGTCCATCCGCTGGCCGGATTCGAACCCGCGACATTTGAGTCACTGAATTTTGAATTCTATTTATGACCTTTAGGCATCTAAGTCTCAGGCCGGGACAGGGGAAAGGATCAGGAAAAGTGTCGGCCGGGGCCTATGGTGCCATCCCGGTGTGACTGAGGAAAACCCCTATAAAAACCTCAGTCAGGATTGTCGGTCGCTGGGATCGAACTCACGACCTCTCGAATGCTACACCAACACTCTACCACTTAACTACGACGGCGACTCCGGTGAGTAGCTGGCCTAACGCCTGAGACTACACTGCTACCTCGTCGGCTTTTACCCTACAAAGCGGAACGCAATAACACGGAAAGAAATGTACCTGCATAATAATAAATAGTCCCAATCAACAGCAATAACCTGTCTTAAACTCTCGGCAGTCTATAAATCCCACGGTAGCAATGGAAGGTGGACCAAAGAAGTCGTCCAGTTCGTGTATCACTTCCTCGCAGATAGTTGTCTATCGAATGAAAAAAAAATGTAATCCTAAAGTGTAAACGGATATCGGGGATGTATTAGTGTTATCCAACAAATCAGATAATAATGCCACGGGTGCCTAAGCAACATGTGGTTTCGTGCTGCAGGATACCCCAAACAGACCATCAAACCCAGAGTATAATCTTCTGTTAATGCAGTGGCTGTTTTGGTTGTTTTTTGTGGGGGTGTGGGTGGACATTATGATGCCAACTAATGATTATGATACCGTGGATCGTCGTAAGAAAACAGCTTATCGTCGCAGGTCAGCACTCTGTCCAGAAACGAATCCTTTTCTTGAGGAGACAGCAAAGAAATACAGATATTTGCTCCTGTCGCTTGTTGAGCTGTAGTCAACTCATGTGGGACTCATCGTCCGACTTAACACATTTTCCCAAGTTAATGGAAGTGTTGTTGAATGTTTTCCACACTGCAATGCTTCACAGGTTTGGGCATTACCGACCTAAATAATTGCCTTGAGAGCCTCGTTGTCTGTGACTTGTGGACGTCGTGTACCTGCCATTCTTAAATTTGTTAAACCACCGTTACACTGTCTGTTCGCTTACACATCCCTACCGAATCACTGGTATATTTTTATCTCCGCTGCGCTAGCGTTCGTCCCAGTTAAACTCGTGCAGCATACGACCTGAGCTAATGACGCCTAAAGGCTGTAAATGAATTTAATCAATCGTACAACATACATACCCGTTAAAGGCTCTTTAAAGTTCCCAGGTTTGACCTGCTCTCACTGACGTCGACGTTTAACTGTAGTCACGACTAGCAGCAGACTAAAAAAGGAAACACTAGCACGTCATCTTCCTGTTATCCGTCCCATTTCTGAACGAACGGTGTGGGGAGGGCTTGCAGTTCGACCACGGGAAAATACGACATAAATTTATTGGTTGCCTTTACATTTACCAGCAGTTATAATCAACTGTCACTTAACGACTGTCAACTCGACGCTCAGTAACAGTAAATATATATAAGAAAAGGACAAGTATGCATCTAAACGTTCAGTTTTTAGATGTACAGTAGCACCCCGTAAATCCATCCCCTATGGGATTGTGAGCATGATCGGAACGCAGGAAAAGTCAGATTATTAGAGGAGCATAAATATTTAATAAATCAAGTCCTTCAAGCTCAGCGTAACGTGTTTACGCTTTTTAATTTCCATAAGGGGACGAGTACACTACATTGAAAGTCGATGTTTAGCAGAAACAAACTTTCTGTCAACTTTGTAAAAAGTCACTGCTTAAATAACGAACACTCTTAAAGCAAAAGATCAGAACGGGGAGAACGCACTGGTCGAGCGTCACCAGCTAACTTACTCAACAAAGTACGTGGTATTTTAAGGACAAGTCGACATTCCTCAACCTCCGCCGGAGTCGGGCGAGGAGTCGAACAATCGGAGGTCGGATTAGTGCGGTTCTACTGCACATGAAATGGCTAGTGAGAAATTCTCCTAGGACAACCAGGTTCGTAGCCAGAAGTTCCTTCTTCGGGGTATATAAAGTCCCTCTTTTAGAGAGGGTACATTGAAGAATCAATTAACTCCCGGCTCAACTTTATAGCAGTGAACTTTCGTAGCTCATTCGAATATTTCTTTTTAGGACAATTTTCGATGTAGTGATTTTGGGTGCGCAGTGTCCCTTAGAGAGCTACCCACCTCGTTCAGGCTTAACGCTGTAGATCACCCCCGCCATCTTGGTACGCACCTTCCATTGATTTACACGGGAATTGTTTTACTCATTTTATGTCTCTCGGATGTAGAATATTTAAGTTCTGCTTTCACAAAATTTTTCTTGGTGGTTATTTTGACTCTTGTATAGTTTTGGTTTGTGAAGTTTCTCCAAATATATAAGTATAATGTATTATTAATAGATTGCTATATAAATCACAATATGTTAACGGGCAATTATACTGTTCCTGTGTAAAATATTGCATTTCTATAAAGTAGCATGAGTAAAAGAGAACATGACGATAAACTGGGCGAAAACAGAAGTTAAAACTATACTCCTGAAAAGTATAAGACGAGTAAAACAATTCCCATGTTAATCAATGGAAAGTGCATACCAAGATGGCGGGGGTGATCTACAGCAAACGGAAATTGTCAAAAACATAATATATCTACGTATCGGTACTGACAGGTAGCTTCTTCAGACTTTGATAAACGTTAATGGAATATGAAATGTAATTCTCAATTGTAAATTATGTTGTTTCTATGTACAAGAAAATGTGAAAAAATAATAAATGTATGTTAATTTTGTTAATATATTTACATCTTACAACCCTCGACACTAGCGGACTTTGCAATGTTATATTCAACTCTTTTGTTAATATCATTCAAGATTGTGAATAATCATTCACAAAATAGTTGAATACAAAATTGCAAGCCCGAAAGTGTCGAGGACTGGAAGACGTTAATATATTAACACAATTCACCAAAAAATCCTTAATTTTTCACTTATTTTCTTCTACATAAACACATAAATAACACAATTTGCAATTGAGAACACATTTTTCTTCTTACATTAACCTTTGTGAAAGCCTGACGACGCTACCTGTAGGTAGGGTTGCAAAGTTTCTAGAATGTCATTAAGAAGCACAAATTACTCGAGCATGAGGAAGCAATTATCCTCTTTCCTTTTCGCTTTTCAACGCGCAATTTCTGTATCCTATTTCCACCAGTCGAAAGTCAGAAAGTACTGGCCCCCTTATCCCCCCTAATCGCCCCCATGATTTGATGTGTAACCTAATATTGAAGAGCTGTAAAATTTGACGGCAACAATTATAGTAATGAGCTGTCGTTTGTTAGTAGCTCCTTTATGGAAATATTAAGTAGTCTGTAGTAGGACTATGAACCAAATCAGTCGTTAGGAACTTGTAGATCTCTTTGACGAGATTACAGGTTTCGAATGTGCACATTCTCGAAAGTGTTTAAGGTTATCTTAGCAAAATTGAAGCCCCAGTAAAATCAATGTTTATATAGACGGGGGCAGGATTTTCCAATAGGCTAACAAGTCTGTAACTTAAAGGCACTCAAAATTACAAAAAAAAAAAAAAAAAAAAAAAAAAATAGGAAGAGGAAAATGAAGAAAGAAAAATAATCAATGGAATATTTGCGTTTTTAATATTTTGTTTAGTATATACTAAATACAATAACTTTATAAAATCCTGTTAGCCATAGAGAGAGAAATGGGATCCCTCAATAAGGAAGCTAGCCTGGGGGCCCTCAATCATGAAAATCCGACCCCCCCCCACTAGACCAATTACAGAGAAATGTATTAAGGCGTAATTTTGCCTAAATGTACAGAGACTACACTGATTTGCCACACAAAACAGTAACATATACAGTTAGTTGCACAAAAGTTAATAGGACAATAACATTCTGACTTACCTAAAATGTTTGTGCAGAGAGGTAAACGAGATCCATACTGCGTCGATTGTGCGAAGGCTTGATGCAACCCAGCGTGCGTCAAATATTCTTCCAATTTTCTTCAACTGTTCATTCAGTGTTTTCGCACATTCTTCTAACTCCCTTTGGTTTCTTGATGAAGCGTGGTAAAGAGTGTATAGAATGTCTATGAACATACGGAAGTGGTTTATACCTGCCACTTCGTCAACAGTGTCGCTCACAGCCAACTGGAGATGATGCGCCGAGTAATGCCATACTATCAATCCAGGGATCATTTGTTGTAGTTTACATGCAAGACCACTAAGTTTTCCTAGCATCGCAGACGCGCCGTCAGATGCAAATCCTATCAAACACTTCTCCAGAAGATCAAAATCAATGCCGTGCTTGGTCAAATTTCCTAGCAAAGCCTCAAATAACCCATTTGAAGATTTGTCCGTAATTTCAACTAAGTCAAAAAATATGGTGCGATTTTTAGCTCCAGCAAAATGTGCGCGCAGGTAAATAATAATGGTTGAGTGCTTGCTCGCTGTATCACACTCATCAAGAAGTATGCTTAATTCGGGTTCTTGTTCTTTGATGATATTGACGATAACTTTTCGCATTTCTTCTGCAATGTGATCTGTTATATTGGCGCAAGCTTTTCTAGAGTGTAGGATGCGACCAACGTCGACTCCATTAAGTTGCTGCAAAGTTATTCCATCTTCAAAATTTTGAAAAGAACCATACGTTTTTAGTTGGTGGTAAGCCACTCGAAACACTTTTTCACTTGTCTCTTGGTGTTCATTTTGTTGATTAGCAACTATGTTCATCAGTTTCTGCTTCTTCGATGCACTAAACAATTTAACTGCTGTTCGGTGAGCTTGAGATTTGCTGTGTGTATATATTTTATTTCTTATACTTTTTTGTCGTGCATGTTTTCCTTCGCCACTAGGTTCCACGGTTCCCATGCTCCATTCTTTAGAAATACACACACCCCGATCATTAAACTGACTTAAATGTTTCACATCGGTACAAAAAGTACATTTCAGTCGACCATCATTACAACTAGCCAAGCGAATTGTTTTTGAAAGAAAGCATTGTTCGTAGGACCAACAATTAGGAAAGTCACTTTTCATGCCATTGTTCTCACCGATTTCGTTTGCACACACGTCCATTGCAACGACAGCGTTTAACGCCCCACAGCCACTGTCTATTTGAATGTCACTGTCACTTTGTAAACCAAGTTTCACATCCGACATCGAAGTTTCTATTTCTTTACTTCGTATGCTCGTATTATCTACACATTGACTAGCTGTGCCTATAACTTGATATTTACATTCACCACCCGCATGACTCGGACGTCAGTTAGTTACTTTTGTTAATCATCTTCTTCTTTTTTATTATTCTTTTAGTTATTATTCTGTGAATTATTCACGACGTTTTTGAGCCTTCTGTAGCAGGTTCGTAGTTCGAAAAAAAAACCTTCTGTAGGATAGTGATGGGCTGAATCGAATTCTTTAGCGAATCGAATACGTATTCGAATTCTGTAAAAACGAATCGAATTCGAATTCGAATACTACGAATACATCCCATATATACAACTTAGGCGGTGTCTGTGTGTGTGAGTGGGTGGTGTGTTTGACTTCAATTAATGTTGCAAATTCATAATCACCTTATGCTTCACGATTTCTCTTTGTCAATTGTCACAGCTGACTTGCTAAATAGTTAAAAAGTACGTGCAACAATATTTATTGAGCTTATTAAGACGAGATAAGGTTGAAACTGCACCTTCTCACTCTACAAGCTTTCATCTCATACTGAGAACTCGGAGAACTCGAAGAATTCGAATTCACGGAAAGAGAAGGGTATGGGGGCCTGGGGATGGCCAGAGGCTTCATTCACGCCCGAATTGGATTGGTTGGATGTTGAACTGTTGTTTCTTGTGCTGCACGAGAGTGAACCTTGCTGCCTTGAAAATAAGGGATAATTTTGCAAACAGTGGGAGACGTTGACAAGTAGGTCAAGGCGGATGGGAACACATGAATAAACCGAGTTCTTTCTGCTGTTATTGAGGGACTGCGCCGCCTAGTGTACTCGGTGAATTCGATTCACGAAGCGAATTCTTTACCCGAATTCTCAGTCTTGCGCAGGCGCAACGTGAACAATATTGCCAACGATAGCTGAATGAAAAAATACTAAAGCGTGAGTAAAAAATAATTTGCTATTGTATGTTAGCGATCGACAAAGTTTTTTTTCTTTTTATATTCAGAAAAAATGAGATGTAGAAGCCCTGTAAAAGAATCATTTCTTGTAACTAAATTAAGATATGCGGTGAAATATATTATCTAAAAGATGACTGAATTGGTAACACTGCAGATGAATTCGAATACTAGTATCCGAGTCTTCTGTCTGCTTTGCTGTATTCGATTCGGCCCGCACTTGCAGCTTGCTTCTTGCTTGCATTGCGTGCGCGGGCTGTAGGCAAGGAAAAGAGAGGAGATAATCGTGTAATTTTTTTTGTTATTTGTGATAATCTCATAATGAAGTTTTAGCGTGGTGCTGAATATTCAACAACACTTTTTCTTCCGAAAATCAATTGTGAAAGAATTAGCGCAGCAGAGAGTAACAAAAGCGAATACAAAAAGAATTCGAATTCTTTTCAGTAGTACTCGAGGTATCCGAATTCTTGGGAGAAGCGAATGAATCGAATTCGCTGTATTCGATTCGGCCCATCACTACTGTAGGAGTCACGCTTGGCGAGTAGTAAGCGATGACTGCGGGTATGTAGGAGACGATGTCCCTAATGGTGAACGTTAAAATGTAACTGTTCAGCCCATAGTAAAAATTGATGGGACCTGTTAAACTACGTTAACGGGGTAAATTAAAGTTCTAAGTGAGGCCTTCGAGATTTAAAACCCCTTTCAAAAACAAGGATTTTCGTCTTAGAAAGTGATGCTGAATGACGGAAACTAATGGAGAATGCAGGTATGAATTTGTTTAGTGTTTATCTAGCAAAGACCTTCTTGGGATGTGCGTGATGTTTAAGTTGAGAAACTTTCCTCTCCCTTGCAATTCTAGAGGCCGTTTTGACAAGTGAATTAATTTGAACTGTCCTTTAGTTACTGTAAATGTTGATATATTGAAACCAGCTTTATAAGTGCACAAGTGGTTATAGTATTTTCGATTATTTTTCATCATTAAATGTGATTAATATTTTCCTTCATGTTGATGAGTGTAGAAGACAATATGATGGGCTAAATTTGCGATAAGGGAGCACTGGCCTACCCCCACCCCCCTCTCTTCATTTCTTTCCATCATGTAGATTTTAACCTCTAAACATCCTCTGTGTGGCTGGTTGATACTAAGTTTTTCATAGAGTTGGGATTTTGGTTTGTTCTCTAGAGTAAATTTTCCTTTTGACTTCCCGCAACGACATTTGAAGCGATGGCATTTAAAATTGAGAAATATTTTTCAGCTTTCTTTTACTTTTGGAAAAAAAGATTGATCTGCCTTGCACCTGCTATGTATTTATTTTTGTGTTTACGTTTTCTTAAGTATATCGTTTTGGCGTGCTGAATAGTTACCTAACGTAATAAGCATGTTAATAAATGCATGAAATCCTATGAAAAGACTTAACCTAACCCAATCTAAACGATTAAATTTGTTTACATCTCCAAAATTCTTGTGTCTGAGTAGGTTAGTTTTTGTTAGTAAAGGTGTGTTCAGAATGTAAAAGATGCGATGTTCCTTTTAAAGAAAAGTTTGCACTGCACTGAAGGTTTTAATTGTTTGACACGGTATTAGAAATAGTTTCCTTGCCTGTTATGCGTTTGATACTGCACTCGACTATCATTATTACTGCTCAAAATAGAGAGTAAAGCGATGCTGTCGGTGATTGAATGTGGTGCAATGGAAAGTGTGTAGTATGGGTCAGCCAACATCAAATAGTTTTTTTTATAAGATCACTCACTGTTTTATGTATAATTTAAAGTAGTTCAGAATGCACATTTACTGAATAACACCCGTTTGCACAATATAAAAAGTAATGTGATATGCACTCTGTTTCCTACTTTATTGGCTGACCCATCTGTTTGTTTTCCTTCAGTAATCTGATTTCTTTTTAATTGTTTAGTTTGTGAAAGAAGTGTGCATGTAAGTTAAAGGTTCTGTCTTGCAAGAATGTAGCAAGTACTATTACTGTTTCTGTTGTACCTATTTC